>DWPT01005073.1:0-12567 GCA_018251895.1 Agathymus mariae mariae | reverse complement strand
CCCAATCAACGGATGGTTACGACTGTTGGTATTCAGTGCGACCCAAATTGTCGCGCAGTTCCGACAACCAGTGAATACACTATATGAATAAAACTTAATATGTTTAGAAATATACAGTTGCGATTAAGGCAATGTACAAGATTAAACACAAGGAGAAGGGATACATCAAACACATTTAAACAATTTAATCTGGTACTCGGTGCAATCTATAAATGTAATTTCATCTATAAAGCAGTGTGAGCGAAATAATAATTGTGCCCATGACAACAAATATTTTTACAAAAAAAAAACAGACTTCGTAAAATAAGTAAAATAATAGAATCTTATTTTACTTCCATATGTGGAGATATTTTTTTTATTGAAATTTAAGTGGGACCAAACGGGAAGCAACCCTGTCTAAAAAAAATGGGATGATCCAAACCGATTAATGAATGAGGTCTGAGGTAACAAACATAAAAAATCCAAATAAATTATGAACCTTTTTTGAAATCAGTTAAAAATATCGATATGAATAAAACATTCTAAACTAAAAATTATTATATTCCATCTGTTCACGACCTTACCCCGTTGAAATAGCTATCGGACGAGACGCGTGCATGTGGCCACTAGGCCAGCGTGTGTCCAGCTGTATACATAGGTTGTCTGTGTGTCCCAAGTACTCGCACCGTATTTGCTTAGCGCTACTTTTTGTAATGTTTGCGTTTTTTACTAATTTAACTGAATGTGAACGGCGTGGAACTGTCATTTTGATTAAAATGCTGTTTAGTGGATTTTTGTAACGTTATTGTTCCATGGCTTTGTTCGATCACTAGCTGACCAGCCGGCGTCACGTGGCGTTAATTAAAGTTTTGCAACAATTTATTTTTCATTAGCATTTTAATCACTATCTTAAGTCATATTCCATACCATGACCGTCATGTATAAGAAATTTGATTATAATTTATCCAGCCATTCAATCGTGATCCAATGACAAATAAGAACACTTTCATATTTGTGGTATTTGTCGTATCCAACCTCAGATAGATCTTTATGGTCATAGACGCCGCTCGCGCTGAACACTGAGATACAATTCTTGCAATTGTATTGCAGATACCATCAGATGGCGCGTCTGCTCGTTTGGCGGAAATTGGCAAAAAAACAATTTGCAGGAGAACTGTCGGGATTTAATTGACCGATACAAAAGTTAGTGTTCTGCAACAGAGAGGAGCTGTTTTCATTTTGCCGTCCGTTGCTCAGTAGCGAGCACTATGGACAAGACAGACTTTTGAATTTGATTTTATAACCTTTCTTTTTTTAGTGATGCTGTTTACCGTCGCACGTGGACATCAGTGACACCGAAAGAATCACCGACGTGTTGTTGAGCAAAGAAGGAGTGGGGACTGGGTCTCCGACAACGCGGCCGAGACACGTATGAAACATTTCACTGTGGATTATAGAAGAAGGGTGGTAGTTAGCCAGTCCGGCCAAAATATCTTACCACCATCTAAGTACATTTCAGATTAAACTGGCTGGTGCAGAGCCTAGCCTTGTCTGTTACTCAACACGAGCAGGGGTGGTTGACTTGGTCCAAAGGATGGATGGAGCTGCTTACACCCATGGTATCATTACCCTTTAGTGTATTGTGAACATTTTTCATTATTTTCGGAACTTACTAATTTAAAGAATCTAAACACAGTGCTGGCGTAATACAAAAATAAGTGTCGAGGTATTTTTACTTCAAAACAAAAACATTATTTTTCGCAAATAAAATTTCGCGAACTGGTAGATTTTCTTTTCACTTTAGGTAGTACATATATAGCAAGTATTAAGGTATATTTTGCTGTAACACAGCCTTGGTAGGCATATTTGTGTATCACACACTCAAGAATATGTTTATGCGAGTGTGCTGGATCTACGTGTTTCCGAAGGTCAGAGATCTGCTCGCAATTTAACAGAATCTCGACTTTTATTGCTCGCTAAAGATAAATTATTGAAGTTAATTATTCCTTTATTTATTTAAACAATTAAAGATTAGTGACACAATTTTGTAGCACATTTTTTATCGATTCGAGGGAGTGACAAGTAGAGCAAGACGATTGATGATAGTCGAAGAAGCGACAGAGGTGTGTTAGTTAGACCAATGGCAGACAAACGGAGGCTAGACTTCAAGGTTAATAGTTTAGAACTACAAATACTCTGTATTAAAATTCATAAAGTCTTCCACAACAGACTCATGGAATCCTTTACAAGCCTCACTAATAATGTCTTAAAACTCTGTACTTAAATGTTGGTAACGTTGAATATTTTTAATGTGTCAAGTTCAGCTTTCAATTGGGTGCCCGATTCTGTAAATAAAGCATAGCGTTACGTGACCTATTAAAACAAAAATATGCTAGTTGATAGAATTGGATGTCAAACTAGGCAAACCATGTTTGAATTGCTTATCGTAGTAACAGGCCGTCATATCATAGTAAGTAAAGCCAGGTTCCAAAAGAATAACTATATAGATATTGACGACGTCGGTTAAACTGTACACTACTAAGTTCACCTAGCGTTACAATATTGTATAAGTTTTCTTAAGTCTAACATTATAAATTGCTTGAGACGTAACCCGTCTACATCCAATTAGCTCGACTGTCTGTCTGTTCAAGTCGGGGCTTCATTGCAATTTACATATTGCATTTACTGTGGATTTAGGTGATCGATAGTTCTTTGTCCGGTTTAGCTTTACGGGCGTACTATTCAAGTGGATCGGCCAATTTAAATATTCTACGGTGCCTGATCCTCATTTAACAGCCTGAAATATGGTTACGATCCAAGTTATTGAAGTCCAAGATATTAAAGGTAGTCACAAGGGACATCTTAAAGCCAAATACATTCTCGATGCTACACGCCACGTGGTAGAAATTCAGGCATTCAATAATCCTACCATGTATTCGACTGAACAAAATTAGTGGGGTTCCTGTGACGGCGATTATAAAATTAATAATTACTTAATCAAATAGTTGAACTCCACACTAGAAACACGTTAAGATATCCTTGACACATTAAATATTAGGTATTCAGCCCAATTGTTTTCAATTCAGCTCTGATAAGGAACGACCTCGAGACCACACCCGGCGGCAAAGTTTGACAATATGTATGCGAAATTCCTATCTACTCCATGTGTATTATATATCAATTTAGTTTGCATGTCTCAGGCGTGTCATATCAAAAACTAACAGGCGATATCGTTCTTTAACAGCAGACGATAGGAGCGGCAATAGCGTCAACCAGCTTGGACAAACAGCGCACCGGTCGCCGGCTGTAGTTGTTATTGTAATCGGGTATTGTAGGTAAATTTGCCATTGTAAAATGTTTCCGATTACTACTGAAGGTCATATTAATTCAAACTTTGTTCATTTTATATTAATTTTTGAGCTGTTGCTATCGGTGTCCTTTTAGCCCCCAAAGGTTTTGTTTTAATTCGAGTAGCTCTTGCGGTTATTTGTATAGAAGAACTGCCGACATATTTCCGTCGCTTTATTGGTTTTACTGAAACTCTAGATTCCTTGAAACTGAACTCCATTTAGGAGGTGCCGGCACCAACCAGAGCTGACAACTCAGCGCGACCGCCAGTTATTCCTTACCCTTAGCCCTAAACCGTTTAACTCGGTCTATCAATGTAACTACCATGAGCCACGGTTATCGGTGCTTCCAAAAAGATTTATTTTATATATAAACCCGTCATTGTTCCCGAGGGCCAGTAGTACACCTCCCTTGTATTGTGTGACATCATGTGTGTTATCCTGTCACTGTGTAATTGTTACTAAATAAATGTACCTGTAATCGTTATAATTTCTGGACAATTAAGGAAACACAAATTTGAAAGACTCGATTTGTCATTATTTACGCAGCTGCCTTATAACGAATTCCATGAAATACGCGGTGAAATGTTCCGCCAGTGTACAAGATATACACATTCCATCGACACAGGCAGTCTACGGGGCCGCCCGTCGCCGTTTTGTCACTGCGCCTAATGTTTCATCATCTTTTCAGTTCCGTTTCAGTACCTAAACGATAGCGTGGAGTAATATAGTGATAATGTTCTGCATATGCCGCGAAATTTTTGCGTTCCGGTCTAAAAAATAATCCGGTAGTGTTTCTTGACGTTCGGTGCCCGACAATAGTAAAACATCTGTGATCTACTTGTCACTTTGTATTCAATTTTAAACGACGTTGAAGTCACTCGGGCACACACACACACCTAGCACCGAAGGTACCAACTCATACGTCAAATGTATCTTTTGTAAAACAACGCTATAATTAGCGGACGAGTAATCTCATAAAATGGATATATATAAAAATTTTGAGTACATAAAATGATTGTTGACTAATATAATTTTATGTGATTATGGCAACATCCTTAAAATTGGTCATCATCAGTGTTTTATTGCACGTAAAGTAAACAGTAAAGCAAAAATTATTGTTCATTCGGTAGCGTCCTCAAAGCTCACGCTTCGAACGGTGATAAAAATGGAAATAAAAAATTCACAACGTCAGTGGCCCTCACAACCGTCGCTGCGACGCGATCTCGTCTGATCTGATCAAACCCGTCATAGAAGTAGAACTACAAAAATATGTATCGTCACAAGGAGCCGTGACGCCGTCGACAGTACCGACGGACAATAAATACAGACAAATTTGAAAGCTGCGATTATAACTGGATCGCACGCCTGTACTCGTTCGAACCATTAGCACGAGACGGGCGTCGAACCCGGAACTGACGTTTGCCAAACATACGCGGCATGTGCCAGCGGTTGCTGAGCTTTCAGTGATATTCATTTAGTATACACCTCGTGAATAACATGTCCGCATTACAACAAAATACAGTAACGCTCAGACAAAACAATTATTATTTTTAGGACAACGTACAAGCGTACAATCATAGGACATAATTATTTTTGTAATAGGAAAATGCAGTTTACAGATATTAAAACCATCCACCACTTACGCAAGACATTTGTAAAAGAAAAATAAGATTTTACTTACTAACCAATAATGTATTCGAAAATGTGTATATACGTAGGAGCCCCCTGCTGCTCTGCCTCTCCCCCAAGTATATGGTCTTCATTCCCTTCGTTGTAACGGCTCTCATCGATTTCCTATTGGCCTAAGATTGCCTGAATCTTCGCTTTGGTTATTCAGTTTAAGCAAGCTACAATAAAACCTGAGTTGCGCGGCTACTATTATTACTAAGATAATGCATAAAATAGAGAGGGTGAGCTTGTTGCAGAGCGTGCGAACGTCGTGTGTGGGACATGTTGATAACGAACCAGGACGAATCCGTGCTCCCGGCAGAGTGATAGAACACCACAGGATATGACTTCATTGGTAGTGGTGGTTCACTAGCTTGAAATTCAATGGTTAAATAAAAAAAATACTTTATTTGGATCAAAGCCTACTCAAGTCTTAACTCTCAAAAGTTAAGTATTTAGTTAAGGAAGGAAAACTTAACTGTAGCACCTAAGCTTGACTTTCAAATGGTATCGCGGACGTCATTTGTTTATCTAGAAGTCTTGATGCTCCACGGTTACTATTTCTCGTCACCAGATGGAGTATGATGATGTTAAATAATATATATTTTACATGCCACTGTCTTATCCTTTATGTGGACATCTCTAAGCATTTGCGTCTTGAAGCACAGATTGTAGCATAGTATACATAATATTCAGAGGGTAATACTATATTAAACTGAACATTTTGGTCGACGGTGAGTCGTGTAGTGAGTCACGCATCACGCATCACGGGAGTGCAACAGTGATCAGTTAGTAGGGCACCACGCTTTGCACTAATCCACCGATTATTCTAATGACCGTGCCATATTTGTTGACCGACCGATGGACCGTTTCCTATTAATTTATTATATGTAATTGGATTTATAGTCCACAACACCGAGTACAGTACTATGCACCGTGTATTGTATGAGTTTTTACACACGTCGGAAGAACTCTATGTCAAGCAGTGGATGGAAAAAGGATGATATTATGATAGGAGAGATACTAGAGGTACCTCTAGTCTGAATGCTTCTCATTAACATTCGTTTTATTCATGTTTTGATTGTCGTCGTTTTCCTATGACTTGGAAATACTTTCAACCATATAGAGTTACAACGTATAAAGCCGAAGACATAAATATCACAAATGCACTGCGTATTGTGATGTGAGAGGTGGTAGCGCTAGCGAGACAAGGTGTGACGTGTTTCCGGTGCTTTTCCAGCAACCCGCGACAATAGCAGCGGGCCGGCTCTTTCTGGGAAGCTGTTTCCAGCGGAAAATTATTGCACGCAATCATAGCCGTACAGTGCGACTGAACTTGCCCGAGTAGTGGGGTCTGCACGCACTAAATGGCAACACTTGTGAGTGTGTCTCGCTTGCAGTGCCGGAAAAGTTATTAACAAGCGAGTTTACCGACTTTCATAGTCAGCAACGCGTTTGTGATACAACTGTTTTTGCATATGTGCGTGATTTCCAACAGCTCTTGTCACAGTATCACTCACCAACTTGCCATAATAAATTTTAAGTTATTATCTATACTGCTATACAAATGTATAGGTTCTGATTGGTGTAAATATTTGTTTGGCTCACTGACCCCCATTTCAACATTTTCAGTTTTTATTTATCTGTATGTCCTTGTATACCTCAAAAACGTCCTCATGCTTGATGAAGATTATTATACATACAGAGCATGTGATTGCGCGCAAATGTTAAGATCATAAATAATATCGTTAGAAATTATGGTTGTCATAAAAAAAATCGTATTTCTTGGGCAACCATAATCATTTGTTTCTTTCCATGGGTGTGTGTGTTCTATATATTTTTTATGTTAATAGCCAACAAACGAGCACACGAGCCATCCGATAATACGTAGTCACCGTTGCCCATGGACATCAGCAAAACCAAAGGTATCACTGATGCGTGTCGCCCAAGAATTGAGAAGAAGGTGAGAAAGAAACTAGTGGCTCTCAAGCCCTCAGCTGGAACACGACGAGTCGTTTGGCGGCCGACTCGGGCAGGTGGTTGGTAGCTAGCCAGGCAGGCTTCACAGCAAGATAATACCAGTAGTAATAATGGTGACTAAATAACAATACTGATAATATAATCCTTACGCGAAGCCCTACCACCAAGCAGGCCGGCTTCTGTTGTCTCTCTGCATAATTAACTATTACCTTGCTGTTGTCAGTGAACAAACGGACTTATTCCTCTCTCTTGATCGCATCAGTGTTCATTATCGCAGTGGTTGGTAGAATATTATCTTCAGGTGGCTTGCCCGCTCGTGTGATTGTTATTAACATTAAAAACCGCAGTGCGCACCGGAGTCCGTGGTATCCAGTACAGTCGGCGGCGGTGTCGGAGCTGTATCAAAGCGTCGCGCGTCACTTGTAATTATTAGTTACGTATGTGATTCCGCGAATGTGACGCGCCCACTAATAATTGGTTATTAATTATTATCCATAGGATGAGTGTACGTGATGTGTGTGCACGGTAATAATGCCTGAGATGAATAGAACCGGATCTAAGGCAGATTTTTCTACTTTTAAAATACATCCAACATAGATCTTGATTTATATTTTATTTCATTGATAATTATTATTTCATTTTTTAATTGACGACACGATCAGTTCAGTTGTCAGACAGTCAGATCAGTTGGCCTGTTGGCCATTTGGCCCGTTGGCAACTTGGCCAGTTGGCTAGTTGAACCAGTTCTCAGGACGTTCGTTAATGTCCATACTAATGTTGGTATATTTTTACCACGCTGGCACGCGGGCACAGTAGTGGGTGGCCACAGCACAGAGCACACTGACGGACAACAACACAAAAGCTCCCTTACACCGAAACAATTAAGAGCCACTTAATGTTGTCCCTGCGAATGTGGATACTGACCGGAATGATTAAGACTTGTCTGATTGATGTGTTAATATACAAACAAACATAGGACCAAACAAATGGTAAAGGACTGAAGGTCTCACAGTTTGACGAGTTGCTTGGATCTCACGAATAAGTGATCGACTGAGTAAAGCACCTGCGAGCGCCGTGAGTTTTGGAGAGCACGGGAAGCTGTCAGTTCCGCTTGTTCTCAGCACTGTAACGGTCGCTCAGCGCTGCCGGAAAGCTTCGGACGGCATAAGGATTTGCCATACTTTGTTGGCCATTAACGCCTCCGCCTATGTGCACTGGAACAACGTGGTAGAATATTATCTACTCGTAGCCCTATGATTTTTTGTGTAAGCACAACATTCGTTATACCATTTCGACCATCGCCATCTATCGAATCCTACCTATGTCGTGATTACGAGGGCGCTCATTGTATGTGTTGACCGGTCGCCGCAACGTGTCACGTGTTAGCTGTGTGTGTGTGCGTGAACTGTGGAAGCCACTCCCACACCACGACCGACAGTAAGACCAGTGACGGCTGAAAAAATAACTCTGAAAGATATTATTGTTTACCACACACCAGAAATAAAATGCATAATGTATTTAAATATTTAAATGAACTACAATCAAGGTCACTGTATAATCTTTACATGTAATATTTTATTTTATGAATTCGCGTCTCAATTTTAAATTTTACATAGATATTTCAAAGTCACTTTCACTCGATTCGGTGAAGGATAGCATCATAACGGACCATCAAGTAATATACAACATATATCGTATCGTCGCAATGTATACACTAACACACGACAACCCACAACTATCCCGGGCCGTAGCCTCCAGTCAGCTGTGAGCAGGGTTTGTTACTGAACAATTGTTTTTAACCGGCCCATGTCCAAACGGCCGTAGAGTGTTCTCAATTCAAAAAAGATTTTGTAACTCGTTTACACACGTACATGGGGGACTTTGATTTCCTTTATAGCAGAGTGTATCCGAATAAACTTTTACATAAACTCGATGTAAATATATTTGTTATCTACCGCTCAAGCACCACGTCGGCCACGGTAGAAGGTTCTAGAACTGATGAACGAACGTCTATGGCACTCTATGAGATACACCGATCGAATCCATGCCATGCTCGATCGCACCGAGATAACATCTAACATGATCCTTGCCGTGAAGCGATGGACGGATGCTCTTCGCCATTCTTTTACATTTGTATCATAAGAAGGACATTGTGTTTTCAATTTTCCGCGCAGCCCTTCATTTTATATATATGTCACATAATAAGGCATATGACACTTGGCAGTTATTGTGTAACAGTGCACAGAGCGGTCGTGAGTTTAAAACCCTCTTTAAATAGTTCTTAACACTATCTAGACGGAGGGGCGCAGTAATCCCGACGATTGTAACTTTTGATCCTCGCCTTATTGAAAGATAAAACCCGTTGATTTGGCCCTCGGCACAGACATTCAAAGCTCTATGAAAAGTGGCGAGTATAATGTTAGGGGCTTTTATCTGTGGATATATTTGGTACATGGGGCTTAACTATTGAACCAGAATTTATAATGATGGTGCTGGAGGATACCGGGCACTTCGTCGACAGTCGCCAGCACCACACTGGCTACCTCGATCACCAATGAAAAAAATGTTAATAGATATTATAAATGGTTTTTCTAACTAAAGCCAAACTTATTTAGAACATAATACTATAAAATGTGTTATTATTAAATTAATGTTTTATATTTGTAACCGGAGAGAGACGCTTTGTTCGATGGCCCAGGAGCTCGTCCCGGGCAGCTCAACAGTTTGCACAAGTGTGTAACATCTACCGTGGTCATCGGAGGTCACTACCTACGAGAGTCTGCGACCGTTGTAAATGTTTCCGCATGCACACCGCTACCCTTAAATGGCAGCAATAAAAATATAATATCGATTCTTTAAAACGGATAACAAAGAAATTACGACAATTTTATCCCCGAATTTCGCGTATACCTAACATCAGGGCTCACTATGCCGGGTGGATCGTAAAATGGGTCCCACCTATTTCGGCCTCATAAAAATGTCTCGTAAATTTTTGTCACAAATGCGGCTCTTTGTTGGTGCGCCGACAGGGGCCTCGGGGGTAGCTACGCCTCGGATAATCTGGCTCGATAAGTTGCTGCCGATATGTCCTCTTCCACACTTGGTCATAGTGATGCGCTCTGATGGGTTGAGAATCGATATTTTGTACCCTGTATCGACCTGCTCTGTATCGACTACATATTTTATGTACATTTATATATGTATAATATGGTAGTAGTAAGTTGCCGTTAATTTACAGCAAAAACTTCTCAAACACCATTTCTTTTCTCCTCCTTCCTTAATGGTTCTTCTTTGTCAGTTTAAGCCTTTTGCATATATGTATTGTCGATATACACCTAGAAATAGTTTCGGTGATTTGATTGAAATTACTTTTATTGTAAGTACTAAGGCTACCTGAAGTTCCGCGCTTATCAATAAATATCTCTCCGTATTTTCCTGTTGTGCCGTGCTATCAATAACTATTTAAATTACATTACACCAATACACGAAAGTAATCATATTCGTTTGTCAATATACCGTACTTAACGTTTTCCGATATCAATAGAGTTGTAACATGTAATCCACTTACCAGTTTATTTGTTGCAATACGTTCCCTTTCCATTGCATTGAAGAAGGAAGTGTGCGCTGATATTGCTAAAAGTTTTATCGATAAAGGCAGCTGGTTTCCGCTCTACGCCTGATGTCGCATGCGCCTCCGCCCTTCATCATAAAGCATATTGTTCGAAGCTGCAGTTCGGATGACGACGCGCGGAAATCCGCCACTTGGGCACTTGTCACTTCCACTTGCATTAACGCTACTGCTGGTTTAGGATATAAAAATAAATAATAAATAAACGTTTACACACTCACACCCCCGCACTAGGATACCCTGTGTTGCGGGCGGCGTCGACGTACACAAGGGTGGAGTGTGTCAAAAGAACGAAGCCGTTATGACCAAAGACGACTGAAAACAATATGTTCAGTGTATGCTGCAATACATTTATTTAAATTTAAGTATAATATAATTTTATTTACGATCAACAAGACAGGGTACACGTATTGGGTACGATGTGGAACCTTACAACGTATTGTGATCACAGTGGTAGTTATAAAATTTGCTATTTATACAGATTTATAGCCTGTGCATAATATATTTCAAGCAGCGTTAGCACGGAGGGTCGAGATAGAATCCAGCCGCGCACGTATCATTTTAAAATGTGAAATATGCTAATGATGCAAAAAATATAACGATCAAGTGCTGACGATGACGGCTGCAGTCGCTGACGTTAACTTTGACAGTTATTTACTGTACGGCTTTCGTGAACGACGCTGGAATGGCACTAATTTTTTTCAGTTTCACTAAAACATCAATATTCACGACAAGTTTACCCCACGTAAGTATAAAAACCTCATTTTTTACAGAGAAATTTATGAGGAACTTCAACACCGTTTATTCCCTACCAACCATTCGGACCCCACGATAATCTCACGAGCGGCATTCCTCGACGACGGCGGGCTCTGTAAAGTATACAGAATTTAATCAATTCCAGTACTAAATACCTCCGACAATTATCTGAGACTCACCCTCTTATTGAGGGAATTCAAAAGGGAAACCATTCAAGTCGACCCTCAAAGACATACAAAGAAAGTACAACATATAGAATATATCCAGGGGTCTAAGCTTATTGTGTACCTGTTGGACGATCGGTTTGTATTGCCTTGTTTTCATCCTCCTTTATCAGTACCTAATAATTCTTCGATATTTTTTACATTTAACATGACCGTTTTAAGTCTATTTGTTTTATGGCTCTCACTATAACGATTCATAAATGATGATATTGGAACAAAATTTTCCGAAAAATTTTTATAGTATGAAAGTTCTAATTAAAATGGACGCCAGTAACAAGTGTCTTCGTTCCTAATTATTCCAGAGGGCATCGTTTAATTAAGTCCTTTAATTACTATTGAGGCCGTTTACTTTGGAGCTTCACAGGCGCATGATGAATATTAAGTCACACTGCCCGACTCCAAACACGACACCGAATAAAACTCGTTTTTAGGAATTTTTTAACGAAGTTACAAATTGAAAATACCGTTTCCGTAATAAAAGATATTAGTAGTTACTTAAAAATACTAGTGGTTCAATTTAATAAAGTAACATAAACCCAGTTGTCAAATTCCAAGCAATATTTAATTTTATCACTGTACCTAACTCAGCAATCAGCGATCGTTTACAAACATGTGTCTTGGCCGCGGTCGGTCGAGTGAGCCAGCGAATACACCCGAGCGCCGCCGAGCGCCCCCGAGCGAGTGCTCACCGCGCCGCCCGCCAGTCGCCGTCTCGCTCGCGGTAAAACGAACGTGTACGAATTCACATTCGGACGCGCTGCAAATTCGAATTATTTTCGCCTTATCTGTTATGTTCGCTGTCCATGACAGCCGGATAGAGAAGTGAAACGTATTGCCCTAGAAATACGATTCATATTCGATCGTTTTGTAGTGAGAGGGGGCTATCAAGTTAAAACGCAATCATTTGACAAGTAAGTCAGCTAAAATACTTTGAGTAATACTGGAGCCGCTGATAGAAACTGAAAATGTTGTGAGTATTTAT
>DWPT01005072.1:0-12568 GCA_018251895.1 Agathymus mariae mariae | reverse complement strand
CAGGTTCCCAACAGGGGCGGGACCGCACCCTACTGGGCGCAGGAAATTTTCGTGGGGACGGTGGCGGGTCCTAAGGCAAATGGGAGGCGGTATGACAGCCAAGTGCACCGGGTCCCGCAAACAAATAAAGTCACAATATGTTGCGTGTTCGAAATCCAATCTTTAAAAGGCAGGAATAAAATTATAGCACTTCTACTGTCATATTTTTTTGTGTTTCGCCAGTGATTCATACTCGCGCATGACTGATAACGTTAAGAAGTCATTATAAACACTAGTTTTATATTTTTATAGAAATCGGTTGAAAAGTTAATGTATTGAAATTGTAAATTCCAAAATGTCTGAAACTAAGAAGAAATTGTACAACATTGAGTACTGCTGACATTTCTTCTTCTTTCTTCTTTCTCTTTACTCTTGGTTTACGTCCGATTCTTTAAAAAAGAAACAATCATATAACAGTTATAATTTGCAAAAAAAAATTTGAAACCCATGCAAAGGGAGAATCCATATTTAATGTGATTCGCGTTTTTCTTTATGATAAAGAAATTCCATTCGAAATATTGTATCAGATGCTACAGATGGTGCTTCAGCGATGACATGAAGTCATAAAGGATTCATTGCGCATTTAAAACAAGCAGTACCAAATGTACTCTCTGTAGAGTGTGTAATATACATCGTCAGCACTCGATAGCAAAAATTATTAATGAACGCCTGCATACGTCATAAGAGCAGTCAACAAGATAAGAAGCAATTATATTAATAATAATAATAATAATAATAATAATATTACAGATTATTTGGGCAACTTTTCAGTGAAAATGATAAAGACTATAATTGCTTCCTGCTACACCTAGAAGTCGAAAGGCTTTTCAATCTATTTGACTCAGTATAGGACTTATTTGTAAACAGAGAAAATGAACTGCGGGGAAACTTGATAATGTCCAAAAATAACATGGCTTATTTGACTGACCTTTTTAAAATATATAATGACATTAATTTACAGTTTCAATGCAAGGCGATGAAATGAATTTAATAAAAACAAAAAACGTTTTATCTGCTTTTGTTACTATTAATAGATGATAGACAGACATACAAAATTGGTTTTAGTACAGTTTATTGAGTTAATGGGTTATACTCAGAATATTAGTAACAAAATTAACAAATCGGTTTACGCGGTTGATAACGTTCTCTCATAGATCACCGGTACAGCCAAACACAGACTAATAGCTATTTTATGTCGCTGGGACGCGCGTTTGTCAGCCCGACAGTATTTTGGTTACCGCGTTACATGCTATAATTGAGTACAATGTAAAAAAAGACGTTGGATATTTTTTTCTTGTAGAGGTGGTGGTAGTCCATAAAAGGTTGGGAATCTACGTTCTACAAGATACGTGCTTAAGCTTTCTGCCGTTAAATAACTCGTTGATATTTCATGTTCGACAGGAAAAGTGAGCGAGGAAGGATACATATAACGAAACAGTAAAAAATAAACACTATAAAAACAAGGATTTCCGACTTTATTTCGATTATTATCATGCAAGTTATTAGCAAGGACTATGACAAAAACATTAATCACAAAATGCTTTTGTTACAAATGATCGGTGTTGTAATTATATAAACACACACAAACACGAACAACAAATCTTTTTATATTTCGACATAAAAACGAAGGTCAAACGTTTCCAAAAATCGCACTGACGATGTGAAGGCCAAGTGTGGATTCTACAAAATGGGTAATACAAAGGCTTTATTTAGATTTCGGTTATGTTCGGTAATCCCCGTGACTTTTAATTTTATTTACCTACCGCTTATCGTCAATGAGTACAATGAGTTGTCTCGTTATATTCATTGTAACTATTGTCTAAGCGGTTCATACATATTATTTTTTTATTATTATTTGAGTATATCAATTTTTTTTATAGTAGTAACCGACAAACGAGCAGACGAGCCACCTGATGGTAAGTTGATCATCGTCGCCCATGGACATCAGCAAGACCAAAGGTATCACTGATGCGTTGTCGGCCAGGAAAAGAGAAGAAGATAAGGAAGAAAGTCTCTCAAGGTTCCTGCCGGAACACGACGAGTCGTTTGGCAGCTTACTCAAGCAGGAGGGTGGTAGCTGGCTAACCAACCTGGCTAGGTTGGCTTCACGGAAAGAATAAGCAGTAATAATATTAACGACTTAATAATAATACTGATAGTATAATCCTTACGCGAAGCCCTACCACCAAGCACTCGTACGACACCCTGTTTTGCCAGCGTGGGATTGGGGGGAGAATTCTAGGCCGCCCGAATACGGCCTAAATCATCAATCGTGATGACTCAGTATTTTGTTTTCGATTTCTCTACGATTTTGTAACGAAGACTATAAAAGTATTATTACGTGTTTTTTTTTATGGCTGTATATTACTATAATGTCTGCATTTAATGGGGACACGAACCTTTAGTGACAGCTGCACGTAATGCAGCTTTATGGGGATCTGTTATTTCGATGGTCATATTACTCTTTTATACTCGTAATGAAATGAAATGTGAGATGATGCAATGTTAGAATATAAATATTTGCATAAAAACTCAGACCGTACACATGTTTGGATGAGTCGAAAGGGCGGCAAAAAAATTTATCTAACGTTGGACCTTAGATTTTATCTATATAAAAACTTAAGTATGTATGAGTTCAATTAAATTAAATTCAAATATATACTAACTCAATCCATAGATACACAAGAATGTTCATGTTTTCTTGACATATTTTATATGTTTCGATATGTACATAGGTTAATTACACTAACGTAAAATATAGACAGTAGTTAGTCAGCGACCGCAATTTTAATGACGAATAGAACTGTCTTCGTATACTTTTTATTAATTATGTAATGTTTTATTAATTACGCTATAATGCAGTATTGCGTTGTGATTGATTAATAATATTGATAATGCATGGTGATGGGTTTAAAACACTGTCAATTAGAATGATGAAGCAATAAGCGGTACGTCGTACTTCAACATGAATGCTTGCCTCTTCACTTTGTTTTATAAATGGGCTCAACAAAACACCAGTTAATGAAAAAATAAAAATAAAGTTATGAAGTATCTCAGCGTATAATTGTGATCTAAGGAGATGTAAGTAATTTTTAGAAAATGCAATAATTGGTTTAAAATACTTATTACACTTTTAAAAGTTTCTTTAAAAAACCTGTGTTTGACAATTTGTTACATGGATGAATGATATAATGTCGAATTGTTTGTAATAAGTAAGTTTGGTAATAAGTAAGTTTATGACTAAAATATTATTAATGTAAAAAAAGAAACTTACAACCTTAATTAAATGTGCATTCATCATGGCATTTCCTTTACTCAAATCACATCACGATAACTTGCTCAAAATTCTCGGTGACTTAAAATTATTAGTTAAAACTATTAAGCTGTATTTTATTCTATTTACTTTAATATTATCTGGTTGATATGATTGAATTTGCTATGTGCAAAAATGTTAAGGCCATCTTAGACGCATTCCAATAGTAGCGTTTAATTTTATATTATAGATTTTCTTCAGGATCCTCTTAAATTTGACATAATCGCTTATGAAATTTTAAAGCATCAAATATTATTTTTCAGGAAAAAGAACGAAACTAAACATTGTTTACACACGAACATTTGTCGTCATCGCACAATAACAGTATATAAATAAGTTGTTTAAAGTGTCAAAGAAATTTCTTTGGCTTCGTAATTGTATTACGATGTTACAATTTGTCAGCACTTCGGAAAACTTACATGTTATATACAGTGTACACGATACTTTGACATTGACCTCCCTTGTAAACGGCGATGACATTGTTTCCCAAGTGGCTTCTGATCAAGGAATGATTGTAGCAATTAGCCTTGGCTAGTGAGGAGGAAACCGCAATTAAGGTAAAACTAACGATATTTAATAATGGTATCTATCCAAAAACTGTAAAATTCAGCAAATATGGCGAAGTAACCGGCTTCAAAGGACCACATTTTATTCTTGATTCTGTGTAGCCAGATATCCACTAATGAGTTGTGTTAATCCTTCGAGCACAAAGTTATTTGTATGATCATTATTATTATTAATGCATCAAGGATCAAGCGAGATTTTTTTGATGGATAGATTAGAGATTTACGCTGGTTCGGAATTAGTCTAGGAATGCCACACAGTTCCAGGGCAATGTGTATTTTGTATTATTTTTAGGGTTTTCCTACCTCGTATAGGGAAGGGTTTCGTCATGATCGTCTCCGTGGTGGGTGGCAGGAGCCGCTGCGTCTCCGGAGACATGACACTGGTGCACAAGTTTAACTCATGTTTTTTGCTGTCACTATTACTGTTGACGCCGCCGCGTAAACGCAGCGACGGACCGTTAGCCATGTCCATCTGCGTGAGCTATCGCGGCATGACTGACTAACACGACCCGAATGAACGCACACTACACCGTCGGTCGACACAATCACTGCTATCAGCTGATTTAGTGGAAATTTATGGAAGAGCTCGTTCAGAATTAATATGAGCGTCTCGCTCTTGCGTATGCGCTAAACACGGTGCTGCGCAGTTAGCGGTAATGAATGATCGGTACGGGTAGACCTCGTGTCGAGTGCAAACACGATTGTGAGCTACATGATATAAGAAAGCGCATAGCTCAGACGCTTGCGGCGCGCGGTCACTTGCGACGGAGGACGCAGATGGAACTGGCTGAGATTTTGGGCAATGTGCCATTCTTGCTAAGAATACGTCACAGCTTCCCCCTCGCGATGCATGCTTCTACTGTCCGCTGTCCGGAATCTGTCCGTCTGTGTCTATTTGAGATGATGAATGAGTCGGCGAGCGGGACATGAATCATTAGTTATTGGGAAAGTATGAAAAATATTTTTGGGGTAATTGATCGATATTGCAATCGATTTATGATGTAGTTAAAAAAACACATTCTTAGAGTTACGAATTTATGTTTGCTAATTTAAAAAGCAAACGTTTACAGTCATCTAATCTTTTAACAGGCCGAGAAGCACGTTTTATTTTTATTATTATGTGTCAATAGGTGGCATAGGCATGAATCGAACACATGTAAGGCATTAGTGAAATACAAAAATAATTACATCACGGTGCGTAAAGCGTGTCCAAACACGACCCAAACGGAAGGATTTAGTGCTTTGCATGAACATAAGTCATGTCTTTTCTAAAATTATTTACGAAATTATGTTGCAGTAATCAGTAGTAAAGTACTAATAGAAATATTATAATGAATCTACTGATCTGTCACTGACACCCAAGATCCGATTACAGACATTTGCAAATCTAATCATTAATATGTGCCCTGGTCCGGTCGTTTTGATGGATGGTGGATCATATAATGTTAATAATCAGTTTCTTTACACGTGATGCTTCGAATGAAAAATACATAATTGTAAATTAAATACGATATATAATATAAGAAAAAAAACCTTTGTTCATTATATCTCTGCTTCTAGGGTGCAATCCAGTTAAACGCGTATGGCCGATCTTGTATAGGTATTTAAAAAGGGTAATGCAGAGACGACAGAGTTATAGCAATCTCGTGTCGTAACCAGACGAGGATTTTTAATTACGGAAAGTAGTAATAGCCGCCTTGAAAAGTGGGATTGACGTAGTATGAAATGTATGTACTAATCTATAAAATACGGCATATACATTGCTACATGCTCCTACATTCTATGATCGTGCATGCTCTCAAAAGCCGCGAATGAAACATTTTCAAATTATTTATCGAGCTTTGTGGGTTTTCCATCTCGATGAAATACGTGCATAATAAGTGTATTGACAAGGTATTGACAAAATACTGAAATTAAATACAATCATCAATAATTGAATTTAAAATTTAAATTTAAATTTAATTTAATTTAAAGTTGTATGTGTGACGCGATAGATAGGGTTATGTATGCATATTATAGCAGGGATGTATGCAGCTCCGTAACCGTAACTATCGGATCTCTGAAATAAAAATATATCCAAAACTGTAACCGAATCCGATAAAAAAAATCGAATAGTTTCGGCTAGGGGCAACCTCTTAATGAAACACGTTACGACAGGTTTCCGCCGTCTGAGTCGATACTTTTGTCGCGTCGCTTTCATCTTTAGACGATTTTATTATTTGATTTTTAAAGTTTTTATTTCATGATTATAACTAGAAAGAAACTAATTTTTTTAAATTACATTCCTAAATCATCTTATACCCGTAACGGAAACAATTGGATAATCTGAAATAGTTTCATATCCGTAACCGTAACCGAAACCGGTAAAAGATTATTCGTATATCCGTAACCATATCCACTTCCGAAATTTCATATCATATAGTCTGTAAAAAACATGAAATTTGGCGACTATAGTTAATTAGTGTCATTAACTTTATTATACAAGGCATGAAAATAATTTGTAGTATCCAAATCTTGAGTTAGAACTCACGCTAAACCATGTTAGTTTTAATGCCACAGCATCTTGTACTATTATCTCTAATTAGTCTATGTACAAAAACGCGCCGTCAATAAAATGCCATATTGTTTTTATGCTACACACTTCCGTCAAAAGCAGATTACATTACATTATTTAAAACAACCGGTCAATGTCAGCCACTTGTGGTAGGTATATTCAACCGAATCTTATTTTAGAGTTACTTGACTCTACATTTAAGACCGATTGTATTGTTTCACTGTATTCCAACTGCGCAAATAATTTCACTAGAATAAAATTAAATATACAAAATATCCTTGACTGCTGAGTTATGTGATTAATTTATGTGTACTATCAGCCTGTTTTACATAAATATTGTGGGTGTTGTGATTGTGTAACTTCTACATTTTGAACGTTACAGCTTTTAAAGTTACTTGGGAGTGTGTAAGAGTAGTAAGAGTTTATTACATATAACTGTTTTATTTTGGCAACGGCCCATAGCTATGACGGGATCTGGCAGATGGCGCTGTATTAAATTTATGAACAAAAGTTATTGAAATGAACGGTCTACAAAATGGCGGAATACCGTTTGTCAGCAAAAATTACCCGATCCGAGGATATTATTTAGAGACCGAAGAATAAAGTCGGCTAATTCGTTTTTGTAGTTGTTGAAAATAAACAACAGTTTATCATACTAAAGGTGATATGCCAGCCGGAACACGACGAGTCCTTTGGCGGCTGACTCAAGCAGGAGGGTGGTAGCTAGCCAGGCAGGCTTCACGACTAATTAACGACTTAATAATAATATAGATAATATAATTTTTACGCAAAGCCATACCACCAAGCAGGCTGGCTTCTGTCGCCTCTTACGATACTCTGTCTTGCAAAAAAACATTAAAATTTCCGTAGGTATTGATGAGATCGCATGCAGGGAAGCCACGATGATGTAAAGAACCGGTAGTCTGGCAGCCAGATCGCGGCTGGGACATATTATGAACAACGGCATACCGGAGGAATATTTAAAGAGCTAATAATAATAAAAATATAATAATAGACGTTTACACACTCACACCCCCGCTGTAGGATCCCCTGTGTTGCGGGTGGCGTGGATATACACAATTATGATATCACAAACACCCACGATCCGAGAACGAACATTTATCTGTCACATAAATGTCTGCCCCGGCCGGGAATCGAATCGAATCCGGGACCCCTCGCTCTGTAGGCAGGGTTACTATCAACTGGGTTACGCTACTGAAGAAATACAATATATTTTCATCTTTGTTCATGTCCAGGCGATCGGCACTACAAGGATTTTTATACCGAGTGTGTGTGAACAGAGGTTTTTTTAAATTCCTTTTATTATTACACTGCCGACCTGCTCCTGACTTCGGTTGCGATAAACGACTACATTTTTATATCTGTGAAACAAAGAAATAAGGATCTAAATTACAAAAGACGTACGAGGGTCAAACTAAAAATTCTTACAAAGTCAAAAACTGAGCAAACTAGCAAGTAATAACTTTTATATCTTTTCAAAATAGTGTCCATTCACATCAATACATCGCTACATCCGATAGAACCACTGAGAAAAGCATTTTGCCCACTCGTCCTTAGGGGTCTCTTCGACGGCCTTTTGAAACGTCTTCGGCGTCTATAAAACGTATTCCTTTAAGTTTTTCTTTTATTTTCGGGAATAAATAAAAATCGCAAGATGCGAGGTCGGGGCTATATGGCGGGTGACCCAGTAATTCCACGTGTGACGTAGCCAAATAGTCGATCGTTTGCCTGACGGTGTGCGATGAGGCGTTGCCGTGGTGTAGGAGAATCCTACTGTGAGGTCGTTTCTCCCGAACTTTTTCCAAGACAAGTGGTAAGCATTTGTTAGTGTACCACTCTGTAGTAACTATTTTTTGATCCTCTAAAACAATAGTCGCGTCCTTCCGAAGAACGAGGCCGCACGAGGCACGAGATGGGGCTTCATCGTGAAAGGCCAATCGAAGTCTATCATAACTTTCTCGTTGACTTAAATGACATCGAATTCGTGAAAAATCATTGCGCCATAATTTGCTCGCGTTAAATTCATATTGACGTGACACAGACAATTTTCAATTTGCCGCCAAAACGTTAAACAAATGATAAATGACTAAAATACATACTCAATAAATTATCAAACTTAATTATTCAAAATTCAAACTTAGTTTTTTATTACATTGTTTACAAGTAGCCAGTTCTAAAAAAATTTAGTGCGACCCTTTTATTTATTATGACACGTCGGATATTTCTCTGTTATATTAATCTGTATCGAGAATTGATCCTGGGTGTCGTCATCCGGCATACTAAGCTATAGAGTCATTTAATATTTCTCGACTCGTGATTCGATCGAACTAAATAAATCTTTACGCATAAGCAAGAACTTGCTGATATCGTTTACTAACGATGTTTCTTTTACATATGTAACTAATGGTGAAATGATTGCAGTGTTCACGAAAGAAATGCGGTATAATTATAATAGGCAACAGACGCTTGCCAATGCGATCGTATGCGGTGGGATCGTACGATTTCAATATATATTCATATTCATATGTGCAGAGAATATTAGATCTCATAGTCGTACGACTATCACCCATTTATAGCTTAGTAGCTACTGAAATTTGTGATTGAAAGTACCTTTGAAGGGTTTCGTTTGGGGTCTTAGAAATAAGGATAGTTCAGAAGAAGGCTACAGTTAAAAAATTCATTGCTTGCGTGTGCCAACTTTTACAAATGACAAGTTGTTAGGTGCCTGCAAGGCCGGACGTTTGATGAAGATGTCTAATCCTATTTTTGAATGTTATCTATATGCATATATTCATATAAATTTAAATATAAGATAACAGTTAGTTGTAACAATAAGTAATTTTAAAATATGTATAAAAAATTAATTAGCACGCTAAATTTGTTTCCTCCAATGTTCTCTTCGTTCTCCAGGTCTCATGAGAGAGCTCTCTCTCTCTGTTTTACGTTATGTGTACAAAATTGTTACAAAAAAAAACAGTCTTTGATGTCTGCAATCAAAATCTATTTCGTAGTTTTCATGAAAATAACAAATGAAATTCTAGGAGATAAAATTAGCAAATACGTAATGTCACACAGCAACAACATAAAAATGGATTTATTCACAATCGCGACCGACCGGCGGGCACGGGTGTCTCTTCTGAACAGACAAGATCTGGACAACTCAACATGCTACTTCAGTGCCAAATGCGCGAGGTACATTCACACAAAAAATACTACATATGTGCATTATATATTTTTTTGTAACTTATTTATTTATGGACGGCTTGAAATGAAACGAACTTTAAATATAAAGTAACGCTTACTGCAATTCGTTCTTAAAATCGTAACGAAATCTGGCTGGGTCTATCGTTTCTGGATTTAAAGTAGAACAATGGTGCTTTCATCGGCAACAATATCGAATAACTCAAGTTCTACAAGTGTACGGCTACTAGCGTTCTAACGATCATATTTTACATGTAGTATTAGAAATAACTCATTTAACGCTGCACAGCAGGGCGCGTCGATCACGTGCATCCGAATATAGCTACAATGCGGCTTCGATACGAATTGGAATTGATGAAGAAAATAATGGTCAATTAGGAGTATCCAAAGTTCTTTTGATGTCGACACGACATGTCTCAAGTGTTGCTGTCGAACGGTGGCAGCCAGGATTGTCAACTGGACGTACAATACGTATGGAAGCATTAACGTTGTTGTCGTTGATACCAGGGAAGTTATGGAACTTGTTGGATGTTATAAAGAAAATATATCCAAAACCGGAACCGTATCCGATAAAAATGTTTCGGATAATTTCGGATAGGAGCAGTCTACATAAAACACGTTATGATAGGTTTTCGTCCGCTGATACGATACGTTTTTGAAGCTATTATTTTTTCTGTGATTATAATAAATATATAATCCCAAGAAATGTAGTCAAACTTTGTTAATACATTAAAATATTTTTCCATGTTCCAAATCATCTAATATCCGAAACAATTGGATAATCCGGAATAATTTCATATCCAAAAGCGTAACAGATATCGGTAAAATAATAATAATCCGTATCCATATCCAGATCCGAAATTTCATATCCATACAACCCTAGTTGATACTTGACGTCGTTGATACTACGAGTAACGGTCACTCGTCCAACTTCCGATTCGGGTAGTGTCCTAATTAAACCTGCCTTACTTACTTAGTACATATTTACAAGTACCAGTGCCGTAACACAGGTAGAACTTGACGAACATTATGTAACGTGACGTGATTGACGTGTTTGTAGTGAACATTATATTTTGATTTGTGGGTAGGTACGATAATTTATATACAGTTAGTGAGATAGCTCGAATTTCTAAATTTCCTCTCCTTACGCATTCTAAGCTTTGGAAACCAAGTATAGGAGAATAATCGTTTGAACGATTGGATAATCAGTCGAGAAAGATAACACACTAAATTACACTAAGGTTACACTAAGGTATTCGTTCAAAAATGACTAAGCAGATGATTTTTAAGAAACGTTGTTTGACGCGGGGCGCGACGATGCGTGGCTCCCCTCACGTAGGGCCCACTCGTATCGACCAAACAATTCATTTCACAAGTATGCCGTCGACATACTTTTATTTATTGAACGTGACCCAATGTTCGTAAGCTTTACTTGGACGCCAGTCTAAGTCTTTACAGCATTAAGATTAAGAACGTAGAGAAATGATTAATGTGTATCTGAGGGCTTTCGACAGAAATATTTGGCAGGGGGTACGTGAGCTTTGTTAAATCTAGTTTGTTAAATCTTCGAAGTATATTCATTAGAATCACTCAACACGGAGATGCACAAGGCGTAAGGAGGTGTAAAAGTAGTACCATGTTCATTTTAAAATGGACATGTTCCAATCAGTACTCGAAACGGTTCCCAAGACACGTTCGCAGTTGGTGAACGAGCTGGAGCTCCCGGATGACATAACAGTTTCTCCGTACGTTTGGGTGGAGCGCGAGGTGTCGCTCACGGAAACAGAGAGTCTGCCCTCTGTCAGCGTCGAGGACCAAGATGTGTACGAAGTCAGGACTCTCAGCTCTGACTCCAGCTTGGCTCTCTCAAGGGCGATGACGGATTCGGATATTGATTACGATAGATTCAGACGGGTGAGTTTCTTTAATCAGTTAGCGAACTTAAGTAGCCTGAGAACGGTGATAGCTCTCTCGTGATTGATAACGTGCTGATTGAGAACGTATCAAATCCCACAATTCCATTGCGAAATGGTAGAATGTGCTTCAAAAATATATGCCATCCACAAGCATGCCTGATTTTGCTACCCAATTCAACCAAAAATATTTATCTTTCATTTTATTTATCCTAAGTTATTCAAAGTTGTCTAATAGATTTGTTATTTAGGGATAAGATCGTTTTTGTGAGAATCTAACCATTTCTCTTTATTTGTAATCTCCTGTGTGTACACAGTAAAGTATACTTATATTTGTGTTTGTCTTTTTGACCAGATCTATGTTGTATTGGGATTTTTTAGTGGACAGATGGCGGGTTGGTTACTTTGTTGAGTTACAACATTATAAAAGGACCGTATTGGGGTGGCCCAGAATACTTTTCCCAATTCCATGCTGGTAGAACTGGGTGTCGTAGGTTGCGACAGAAGCCTTACCAAGTGCTTGCTGTTAGGGCTTTGCGTAAGGATTATATTATCAGTATTATTATTAAATCATTACTATTATACTGGTAATATATTGTATTTATATGTATTATGTAAAGTCTGCCTGGCTAGCTGGAGTTCCCATTTCCTGGCCGACAACGCATCAGTGATACCTTCGGTCTTTTGATGTCCATGGACGATGGTGACCACTTACCATCAGATGGCTCGTCTGCTCGTTTGTCCGTTACTAACATGAAAAAAAGTATGTGTATATCACTTTAAAATCCTCTTTAAGAATCGACCGCGACCCAAACATATTTAATTATGTGATGAAACAACTTTGATACGAATATAGCAGATTCCTTTATAGATAATTTGTATATATCAGGGATGTTATGGAGCTCCATAACCGTAACCGAAACTATCGGATATCCGAAATAAAAATATATCCGAAACCGTA
>DWPT01005071.1:0-12568 GCA_018251895.1 Agathymus mariae mariae | reverse complement strand
CCTCTCCTGTAGAGAATAATGTCTTCTTGTATCTTCTTGTAGCGAACTCTACATACTCCTGTAAATTTCAAAACAAAATGTAATTAATTATATTTGGTGTTCAATATAACTAAGTTAAAGGTTAATTTTAATTGTCCCCTTGTATTTTTTTATTACAGAGAGAAATTTATTGTCAAAATGGTGTGCAAAACTTTACATTAATTGAATGCTGCGAAATCAATTTAAAGCTTTAATACAAAAATTACTGTATTAATCAAAGCGTTCAAAATACTTCATATATCACAATGTCTGATACATTGTGGATTCAATTAATGGAGTCCCAGCCCCAGCCAACCATTCCGGCTTGTAGTGCACCCAATTAAACAATGGATGAGGCTATGACGATTGGTTCCTCCTGTTGGAGACCATTGGTCTTTGTATGATCCAGGTAAATATCTATTATACTTGCATGTTGTTAGGATGTGTGGCTAGCTATCACCTTCCTTTTAAAATCAATCATGAAATGTTTCATGGCTATTTTGGTTGATCTCTGGGAGAGCCAGAAATAATACAGGTATAATGCAGGTTCCTTTACTCCTTTCCAGTCAGCAATACATTATTACGCCCTTGATGTTATTGATATCTACGAGCGATGATTACCACTTTCCATCAGATGCCACATCTGCATGTTTGTCGACTAGTCACATAAGGGTTGATATTTTAACTTAATAATTTAAAAAAAAAATTAATAATATTATCTGTCTTGTTAGTTGGCTGATACTATTCAAGTTAAACACTGGAGAAAATATATCAGAAATGATTATCATTAAAATTGTATTATTCTTCCACACATTAGTCAAGTGCATATTGGCAGACTTGGGAGTTTTATGATGAACTATAACAAAGATTTGTTACTCCAAAATTTAAACTTGTGAAGTAATTGAAGAATTAGAGGTGTGTGCAGGATTTAAACCAGACTGAATGACAAATCTAGGCATTGGGAAGAAAAATATGTACTACATATGATTCCGATTGCAAAACAGCACTTATTTGAATTTACAAGCTTATAACTTTTTCTGGATGCTTACTTTAATCTTACATTGTTTAATAATATTTGTGAATAATTTCTTTTTCCTTGTCTTTTTCTGCATTTGTTGAATACTGCCATTGAGCTGGTGTGGGATGTTAAACAAAAATAGATGAATTATACATATTACAAGGATACTGTGAATAAAAATAATATTATAATTTCATAGACTTAAACAAAAGTGATATAACAAATATCTCTTTTTATAAGTGTTTCTAAATTAATTGTATATATTGTGTGTATAAGTTATTATGTATGTACCTGATGTTGTTGATGGATTAACAAAATTCACAATTTTTTAGAACGGCAGTCTTTCTTTAGGAGATGAAATAGTATACGTTGAAAATACACCTGAAACATAGGGGATATATTTAGTTGCTATAATTTCACTAAAACTTAAATACTTTTTTAGTTTAAAATAATTTGCAATGTAAATTCAGTTACTTTAATTTTAAAGTTTTATTTATATTTAACTACCAGCCCACCCAAACTTTGCTTGTGTTAAACAAGTAAAATAATGTAAACCAAGACAAATTGAGTGTTACTTAGTTTATGATATGTGTACTGATTTTCATTTTCTTTTTTCATCATCACCTGATTCATGATAAATGATGTCTTATAAAAATTATATTACTTGTTTCCACCTTATTTTTGAAGCTCATAATAATCTGACGGAATTGTATTACAATTCTTTATTCTTAATTTTTTTCCCAGTGTAACGATTTGTGTTTTGATTCGACAGTATCCACACATTCAGGCTATTTTACCGGTTACTCCAGTTTTTTGAGGTTTGGAATGTACTATAACTTGAGTCTTGTTTTAGGCTTTGGCCAGTGAATGTTTTGCGGGTTTAAGAAGTAAGGCTTGTCTTTAAAACTCCGAGCCTTTTAACTCGACTCTTGCAGAAATGTAGTAGAGTCAACAAAATTACTACTCGAAGACTTAAGCAACATCAGTAACATTACTGTTCATATCCCGTGATAGTCCATAGCCGTGTGGTCTTACTAGCAGAAGAAAAAATAGTGCAAGAAAATCCACCTAGCATGGGAAGTTGGCTTGGGACGAGGCTGCACATTCTCAGAACAAATATTGTGGAAACGAGACAATTATAATGACGCAAAGATAGGGAACATGTCAATTTCCTTCAAACGTGCCTAGATGTTATGATTTTTAATTTTATAGTATAATAAACTGCACAAAATCAGGAGTATTAACTATGAATAACAGATGGCACTTTTTACAATATTAGATGTAGATAGATATTCAAATAATTCTATAAATTCATTTTAACTATCGAATAAATTGAAAATTAAATGTTTAAATATTTTCACGGTAACTATAACAATTCTCATAAGCGTATAATCTACAGTCTGAAACAAATAATAACTGAACACTTTGTCAATGTCAAACGTAATTCAAAAATTTTCATACTGTATTTCTTGCCTTCCTTAGGAAAATTCAAGATTTTTTTTTAACCCGAAAACCTTTATGAATTACAGTTTCTGTGATAACACTCCTGTGCTGTGTCGTTTTATGTTTAGGAAGGGGCCTCTTTATCGTTAAATAATATTACCACGTTAACATGTAATCCAGCAAAAAATGTGTACCTGGATGCAAAAGTATGTCTAGTTGTATCGTCTTTAGATACATTTCTTGTTAAGGGTTTCGTTGTAAATGTACCTTGCGCTAAATTTGATCCCGGGTCGTATTTTCTTATTTTAGATTTGCTTACTTTGCTTCATGGGTTCCAGAAAAAGATAGAGAACGATTTAACGCGTGGCTGTAAGGCATATGTGGAAACCATATATGTTGCGAGTATTCTGAGGATAAATATTGACATCGCAACAATAGGATCCGCTCAATTGCAGCACCTACGTTAAATATGCCAGGTATGTTTAAACAATAAACATCTTTCCATATTTTACATACATTATACAAAAATGAAAATACGCTTTTGGAAAACTTGTTATCTATACCAATATTATAAAGCAGGAGTGCAAATTATGTGAGTTAGTGTGTATGCAAAAAGTAATTTAAAAAATTCTTGTACCATTTGAAAGCTACGTTATTCCGGATGGACCTAGCCTATATAATAAAATTATAGGTTCTTACATTAAAGTTACGTAATGTTTTATGTTGTTTATAAACTATTATTATATTTATTCTGAGCCGAAAGAATCTCGACCTATATAAAGTACAAACCGCGAATTGTTCTTACATTTTGTTTGCAGTATAGGAGAACCATTAGTAAGTGCAACGCGCCTGTGTTGCCTTCACTCTTCACGGGCAGCGGTGACCGCTTCTCACTAGTTTTCTCGTCTGCTTGATTGTCAGCTGACACTATAGAAGTAAATGTGTAGAAGGCAATTTCTACTATCAATATTGTTCATTTTACTATCAATAGGACCCATATCCCCATAGAGCTAGCACAATGGACAGATAACGTAGCATTTAGTTGTTATAGATAACTTTAGTACAATGACATTACAAATTAAATCTGTCCTCCAATTTGTTTTACTTAGTTCTTGTGTTTCAATCATTATCAAAAATATCAAAGCATAAATTGAGTTTAAATTATAAAGCGTCGTAATTACTCGCAGCGCGCCCCCGTACAGCGCTGGGTGGTAAGTCTTTATTGATTGCACCCCTCAGCGTTGCGCAGTGAATGTTCATCTCGGCTGTGATACCTGTATCCGTAGATATATCAATCATCAATTTTATATGACGTTGTCGATAGAATGGTCAACTCGGTAATAACTTTATGCTTTATATTTTTCTGCAGTTCTATTTGAGTTCTCGCTAAATTGCCTCAAGTAATATATAATGTGTTAGAGCAAAAGTTGCAGATTTTTTCATATTACAAAATTGAGTATATTAATAAGGAATTGTGAGGTTTGTTTTTCTTTATGTGTTCTTTACTATTAATAACACAAACTGTCCATTGAATGCTCATCGTTGAAGCTTCTAAAAAAAGTCGAATTCACAGCTCATAGTAAATATAAAGCTACTGTACAATTCAGAAGCGTACAAATTTTGCAATAATTCGTAAAGAACTTTCACCTGCTTCGATTATTTCCGCATTAACAAAATGGATTTTCGCACCAACTTTTATGTTGTTGTGAGTGTAGATTACAGTCATTGATATAGTTATTGATCACCACTTGCTTAACGTGTTAGTTTAAGTCCGACGATACGCTTCTCGGTGGGGAACGCATTGGTAACTAACGCCTTTTGTTTTACTGAAGGACGACGGCCATCATTTGACATTAGGCAGCCCGCCTTCTCGTCTGCCAGCTATTGACATGAAAATAGTTTGTACAAACATATCTCAATAAGTTATATAATTAGTAAGAGATATAGGTATAGGATAAAAACACCATACCCGCGAAGGTCGTGTGCGACAACATTCCTAGTTTCCCTTAAATAGTTTTAATATTGTGTCTGCAATCCTTAAAAGCGTTTACAGCATCCCCTCTAAAGATATACAGCGCGTCTCGTCTCGCGGCTTCACATTCAATGTGGGCCGTTAGATGATGTCGAGGATGTAAAATTTAATTATCTGGGCGAATAACTACATCGCCAGGAACCCACTCGACAGTTTTCCGAATGCTCTGAGCGTGTATAAAGTTATAAGGGTTGTACTGATGATGATAATATGAAAACCGCATGTTCGTAGCCCTTTTTTTTTTCTATAAGCCAATTTTTTAATAACCTGATTTTTTAAGGATGTTTTATGCGTCTGTGAGTAATAATAATAATCTGTGAGAATTAAGCAGTTAATGGTGATAAAAATGTATTTAACATTACAAGAAAATCGCTTATATTTCTGAGTTCGCAGTGCAAAATGAAATTCGATTCGTATGAGATGATAAGTTTTAATGGAATATAGAGACAATAAGCAAGTTGAAATTCCGGAAAGAATACAGTTACTTCAGCTATTGGTGGCAAATAAACGCATAGCTTGAGAGCGGAGCGAGCCTCGATGGACTTAAGCAATCTCATCAAGAATCACACCTTCTGAGGTGTTTCCAGAATTATCCCCGGAAACACTCTGGTTCGGGCCAGCATCTGACCCCGGATGGTTGTCATTGTCCATCACCTTTTCCTCTTCCACCTTCTTCTTTTCCATCATATTAACAGAACCTTTCCAACCTGTCACTGCGTTGTAATGCATAACGGTCCCCGGCTTCAGCTTCGACACTTGATTGATGTAAATGACAGGCCCGGAAGGCTTGTCCTTTCCTGGGCATCGAAGAGACAATATTCCACCGGTGGATAACTGAGTTCCGAACTCCTCGGTATACCCGGCTTCGGGTATCTCATAGGACCGCTTGACATGCTCGACACCCCCGTTTTCCCCGTTATTGTTTCCTTCGCGCTTCGTTTCGACCGTCAAAGTTTTACCACTCCGTTTAACGACAACCTTCTCCGGCGTAAACTCGTCAACATTCACAACCAAGTGGTAGTCGTTGTGCTTGATGTCTTTCTCGGTTCCTCGAAGTAGATCTCGAATATCGATCATGTGGACCGGCCATTGTTTTTCGGTAAAGTTGTCCGGGTAAATGGTTTTACGCGCTGGAGGCATGGTCGACAGTAGTTGCACATCCGAGAGACGTCGGTTGAATGCAGCGCCCGACGCATCGCCTCGCGCCGACCGACCACCCGGGCAGCCTCCCAGACGTCCTACGTCCCACGTCTCAGCTAGGCAATCGATTGAGCCCTATTTAGACGACACAGGGCTTTCATATTTGACTATGCGAACTTAAATCGTCCAACGTTTTCGCGCTGCACGTTTTACATATAATTCTGTATGATGTGTGTTCTACGTAGTGGTAACCGTTTCGAATCGTAATACTATTGTTTACAAATACAATGGAGATTTATTTACTATATTCAAATACAATAAAGATGGGTTATTTTATATTATGATTTAATAATGAACAACGCAGACAGGAAGAAATAGCAATTTTTAGACTTTTATTAAATTAAAAATGCTTAATTTAATAGGATAATTTTTTGTGTGGTTTGTCTGGACACGAACTATCGCTAAAATATATTCTCAGGAGTCGAGTTGGGTTTTGTTTTGACTGTACTATAGTGCCCTTCTTTAGATAATAAATGAGGTTTCGCTATCAGCTGCGACATCTTACACTCAAAGGTTAATTCCAATAAGCGATTTTAACTATAGCTTTATTAAATACATTTATGGCCAATAACCGGATTCTTTCAGCCCTTTATAAAAAAATATTTTTAAGGTGTTCGTCTACAATATTTCTAGCATATATTCATCAATTTTAAGATTTGTTCTAGCATTCGTTACTAATGTTACGTTGCTAGATGTGAAAACACCGAAATAGTTCCGCAGAATTCGATTAAATAATTCTTAAAAGGAATCCATTGGAATGAATAAACATGTATAGTTTTAATGGAATATCTCATAAACTGATCGAATACTCTCACTCGCACCATCTCGCGTGCACGTTGGTGCGAGTGAGAGTATCACGGAGAGAATATCATATATGATGATATATGATATTAAAATGGACCAGTCTACCACACCACCACAGATATCTTTACTCAATGTCTGGGTGATGTAATAAGTAGTTTCGTATCGGTCTGCATGTTTATTATATGTAGATCATAGCCTCCTAATTAACCATCGTAATTAAGCATCAAGCTATAGCTATAACTTTGAAAATGGTTTGGAAATAAGCGTAACTTGCTGTTACCTTCTCGATATTAATAAAAACAACTTTAAAATTGTATTAGCTTCTACCTTGGTGAGTAACAATAACCTCCAATCACAAATTAGCTAATACGTGTGGTACCTCCTAAACTGTTATAGTACAGGATAATGCATAAAGTCTCAAGAGTTCTATTAGGTATATCGGCCAGGAGCCACAGTGATCTAAATCCGTCATGGCTCGTGGCAAGTTTACGAACGTATCCAGATGCCAGAAATTTGTTAGTTGACGAATCTCAGATTTTTATTTGTTGCCAATATTTCGATCCAGTTGCACTGCAGTGGCGAGGAGAAACCGTCGACAAGCTAAATATTGGCAACAAATAAAAACGTATCGTGAGTATCCTCTACATAATAAATTTTTTAATTTCCGCGATGACATCCGTTTAAAATCATGTGTTTTGGTTATTTATTATTCAATATTCATTTATATTAGTATGAAGAGGAAGATAACAAAACAATCAACACCAATCCATCCAATCACTACTGGAACCTTCATATTTTATTTTGCATTTCTGAGCTATTTCAGTTTCACCAAACACCAAAACCCAAACAAGTCACACAACTTCCAATTTTACAGTACACATAAAAAGATAACTCGCGACAATGTAAAGCGTGTCATGCTTTCAACGCTGTCATACATTTGGTTTGTTATTTAAAATGACTCAATGAATTCTAAGAATATTGTAGAATAATGTACCATAATTAGGAGAGTAGGCATTGAGTCATTGTTTATAAAGTGCCTACAAAACAGCTGGTTGAGCCGGTGTGTAGACAGCGGGCGGACTCCGATGGAACTTCTGTTATTCTATATCTTCTAAATATCGTTTTAATTTAAATAATGTACTATACAATATTTTTTTAACGTACCATTTTTTAAAACGACCAAAAGAGTATAAAATTTTTTTATTTTCTTTTTTCCACATTTTAACGCATTGTCAGCCACTACTGAGCAATGGTCCAAACAAGTATCTAGCTCATCGGCAAGTATTTTTTAAATAAATTACAAAATACCGCACGGACACAAATACGAGAAAGCGAGTTTATAAAAACATGTTAAAAACACTCGCAGTTGCACTCGTGGGTCGCTTCATGGAGGGACCTCTTCGCTTCCGTATTGCTACATTACATACAAACAGAACAAGTTTAAAATGATTTCGGTTACATTGTAAATGTATTTTGTTTGATAACCGATAAACACGTACATGAGATACCCTTTAGATTAGTCCTGCGGTCAGTCTAGTCAGGCCCCGACCTATTTACCACATTAGCCCCTACCTTATCTATTGTAGGACTACTACAGATAGTTCTTTCCCGTAGTCTCGATAAAGGCCACAAATCATAGGATCGTGAATCACAAAACTTTGGAATTTGCGATAAAATTGTGATTTGTTTTTGCACTGAAAAAGTTATTCTCGAATTGCGTACTCTGACCAGCATCAGTTCAAAGCTGATAAATACATAAGATTAGGCATAAAATTGAAAATCATCTATATAATTCTTATAGACTACACCGATAATGGAAAGTCAGGAAGAAATCAATCATTAGCATAATTATTTCGTTATCTTTAATAAAAGTCGCTGCTTCAAAATATAACACATAAACATTCAAAGGTTTGTCGTTAACAATCAAAACAAACCTCCAAAACAATTTTATCACCCGTAGCTTAAGAGACACAATGTCCAATAATAAATTTAAAATGTATAATTGTGCGTCATTAGTTATAATAATTTAACGCATTCTATGAAATCATCGAGAAGCCGCCCGAGCAAATTGTTTGCACAGCCCAGAACGTACGGATGGTACGATAAACTGTGACCCGGGGTCGGAATATAAGTAGATACACGCGACGCGGCACAGCAGTGATATTACGTACATACCGCGAAGATGTTAGCTCTAGTGCTACTCGGTTTCCTGGCCTGTTCCAGTGCCGCGCCACATTACCGCCACCACGGAGCACCGCCACCTTTTCACGATGACTTCCTCCATCAGAGATTTTTTCAAGATGACATTTTCGACACCCGGAGCTTCTGGGACGAGCTGAGAACAGAACTACTTAGCTTGGACGCCGTTGTCGACGATTTTGTCAAACATTTCCCCAGCAGCGTATCCAGCGAAGGAATCGAGGGTGACGTGTATAAGATCACGATACCTTTGTCCGGCTTTGACGAAAAAGACATAGTCGTGAAAGCGAAGACAGGACTGGTAATGGTCCAAGCCATTCACAAATATAACACGCACGCAGAAAAGACATACATGGACATGCGCACTCTTCCTGCTTATGTCAATGTGACTGGCACATGGGTTTATAAGGATGACATTTTGAATATCGAATTCCCGGTGACTTTAAAAGAAGGGGCTTCAAATACAGACGTGACCACGGAAACGCCCTCTTTCCATAGCCGTGAAGAAATGGAAACCGACAATGTAGATACAAATCAAAATGCCGATACAGGTGCAGAGAGAAGTGATAATGTGGACACTGAAATACTGAGTAATGTAGTACCAACAGGTAACAATAATAATGCAGTGGAAGCAACTACCTATGCAGTAGATTTTAAAGATGATGTGGAATTTGTACCTGTTCGTCAAGTGAAGTAAATTGATTGATGTATTTCGGGCGTGGTCAAGGTTCCGTTGTTGGGTGTATTTAGTAATTATATTATTTAATTTTGCTAACGACATTGTTTACAAAACGTTACCTAACGATCTTCTTTTTTACGAAAAATAAAATAGCACTGTAATTGTGGCTTTATTTAAAATAAGTTGATTGGAACATTTCGTTAATTAAATTGTTATTTTTTGCATTAAAGTCATTTGAAGTTTGTTTGGCTTTGTTTGGTTAATTAATAGCATCTTCATTATATAATATATATGTTAACTGAGTCTCACGTGATAACTGAAGCCTCCGACAACACATAGGTCCTATATAAAACAGGTATATTGTTTATCATTCTTGAGCATATTAAAAAATAACACGTAGTTCGTAAGAATCGCAGGTGACAGTACCCGTTTGCTTGCATCTGACTGTGTCTCCAAATTCAAATTCTGTACATTTCGTCCAGTACAGTTAGCAAAATAGGATATTATAAAAAACACTTTTAACAGCAAATCATCAACCATGAATGACACCGATACGTAATTGGAAAATAGACTATAATTTTGACCTTTTACTGTATGGACTCATGGCAAGTTGTTGCATGTAATCATTATGCTTTTATATAATGTCGTCTGTACCTAATGTGCAAGTTTAGCTTATGATCAGTTCGTCATCTGTTTATCATACTACGTCAGTGGAAATTTATCTGTAAGTCAATCATGTAAGAAAGTACGAAGTCATTGATAAAATTTAGATAATAAATATTTTTTTATTTAACAGCTTAATACAACTTTTCAAATTTATGAAGTTATATATTCCTTGGTTTAACCTGAACACTAGGATATTAATTAACGAGAATTTTTATTTTAATATAATTTGTAAAATTAATGACAGATAATTAATTAAATACGCAACTTCCTAAATTCCATCACAAACTGGTAAATATTAAATAAATACATTCACGGTACGAAGCTCTATGGGAGTCCGACTTGAACTTAATTTACTGATTTAAACGTTGACCACAGGTACGGAGGACCAGTGTTCGAATCTTACACTTTGGTATTACTAATTTATGAAAGTTGTGTGCGTATGAAATTAATGATCGATTGCAACTGTGAAAGATATCATCGCTAGGAAACTTGCTTACCTGACGATTTTCTTTAGTGTTCTCAAAGATCTAGTCATCAAACTGTCAAAGTCTATGATACCGCACTTGATTAGCGTTGTGAATCTCAACTGCTCTCAAAGTGAAAGGAAGCTCCTATCTAAGAATGGGATAATTATTAATTGTAATGATTTTATATATACGTTACCAATTTGTTCAAACATAATAATAATACAGGCTGAAACCAACATGCTGTTCAAAGTTGTTCTGGTCATCCTGATTAGAGGTTTGTGACCTGCTGTCCAATATAAATATTACAATTTAATCTTTCTTTATTGTGAGGATTATTAACGTGGGTTCATGGGCATAATACGTTGTTTTAATTCGAAAAGCAACGTTCTGAATTTAGTGTCCTATGACCATATAAACAACATGATGAAGCGTCCATTCTGTGTGCAAGTAACCGTGAGCCAGTCTAGTTAGACCGTGTTGTTTACTGAGTTTGGCCCTCAATTAATTAAATAATAAGTACAAGTATCTCCCCATTATAGGTGATCACTTTTGTACAAAGAAACATTGGTAAGCAAATAATATTGCCAGATAAAGTCTTCCATGAGCAGCAGCCAACACTTAAAACATGAATTACATGGCTAAGTTCTTTATGCCATAGCAATTTATCAAAGTTTAGAGCCGCAGACAACTTAACTCTGTTGTCAATAATTAGTGTAAAGGTTAAGATTAGTATCAATTCGAAGAGTACAAGCATCTGACCAGCCGGAATACGACCGGTCGTTTGGCGGCTGACTCAAGCAGGAGGGTGGTAGCTAGCCAGGCAGGCTTCACGGAAAGATAATAATATATTAATGGTTTAATAATCATACTGTGCTATATGTCACTGAGACATATATAATCTGTAGTGGTGAACAAGGAATGTCATGTGTCATCATATATAAAAGAAGTGTGTAGATTATTAAATAAACATGATTAAGTAATTTGGAGATTTGTTATTTAAAATTTATAATTACACATATAGAACACATACTGATAATATAATTCTTATATCTCTTACGCTAAGCCCTCTCACCAAGCAGGCTGGCTTCTGACGCCTCTTACGACATCCTGTTTTGCCAGCACGGGATTGGAGGGAGTATTCTAGAATACAGCCTAGGCTGTCCCGATTCAGCCAAAATATCCGGAAGAGTTCTCTTCAGGAAGCGACAATTAAATACCAGCGATCAACGAGCGTGGGACTTATCTAGTTTTGGGTGACTGTTTACTTACAGCGTAATAAAGTAACGGATAACCGGTACGTGTATCAATTGATAAATTAAATAAATATAAGTGATTGAAAAGACTGACGGCATATTGAAATTTTTATGGTAAGGAAAAATATGAATACATTATTGAATACTGAGGTGAGTTATCGCGCCAACACCACATCAGTGCCAATGCAATACTTACGTCGGGTGACAACAACCTTTACCTGCGTGCGAAACGTGGTTTAGTACTGTGTGGCACGTTCACAAACGTGGAAACAATTTATTGATACGTGACAGTAGCGCCATCTAACTTGATAAAACAAAAACACGTATCTGTCGACTAGGAATATTATTGACTTGAAATTTCGGATCTGGAATAGGGATACGGATATATGTGTTCTATATGTGTAATTATAAGTTTTAAATAAATCTCCAAATTATATAATCACGTTTATTTAATGATCTACACACACTTCTTTTATGTATGATGACACATGACAATCCTTGTTTACCACTACAGATTATATCTGTCTCAGTGACATATAGCACATCCCCCCCTTTTATCTACTAAACAAATTCACATACATACATAGTCTTTGAAATGAACAGGTTTTTTAATCAAACGTCCAGACCTTGACATATTATCTACTACATTTTTATTTGAACAATTTTGCAAGTTGCTTTTAGTTACAATAGGTTCTGTATAGTCACTTTTTTCAGCAAATAAATTTTTGGAATGATTTATGTCTTTGATTTCTTCTTACTAAAGACCCATCCTCCCTTTTTATAATGAAA
>DWPT01005070.1:0-12568 GCA_018251895.1 Agathymus mariae mariae | reverse complement strand
CAGTAAAGTAATCTATTAAAGCATTTATCGTTATTCGTCTGTATGTTGTATTTGTAGTGATGGTGCTATACGGTTCGACTCATTTTCTATAAGTATAGAACGCGATATTTTAATTTTTTCATCAGCTAGATTTCGCAGCAAATACAAATTTTGCAGTTTTAATTTGAAATTATTTGAGATTATGGAATTTTAAAATAGAAGTCAAAGTTGTCTGTATTCAGAAACAGCCAATTGATAGATACATCCATCCATCAATCAGCCCTTAGATTTCCACTGTTGGACATAGTAATCTCCTAACCGCTGTGACCGGTCCTGAGTTTTCTGGATCCAGGGTATAACTGCTATCTTCTTCAGGTCGTCACTCCGTCTTGTCGGAACGTATTTTTATATGTAAATAGCCGACAAACTAGCAAAGTGGTTACCATTGCTTATCAGTAAGACTAAAGGTATCACTGATGCGTTTTCGGTCAGGAAATGAGAAGAAAGAAAGAAAAAAGTACTGGCTAAAAAGCCCCTAGTCGAAAAACGTCGTTTGGCGGTAGATTTAGCAGGAGGGTGGTAGTTAGCAAGTGAGACATCATGGAAAGATAATAATACCAGTTAGTAATATTAATGACTTAACAATAACATCGATAATATAATCCCTACGTGAAGTCCTACCACCAAGCAGAATGGCTTCCGTCGCCCGTTACTACACCCTGTTCTGCCAGCATGGGATTATGATTATGGGGAGTATTTTAGACCGCCCCAATACAGCCAGAAGAAGAGTGTTATGGTTAATTTGCCAAAACGTGGATGCCATTCGAGGATTTTATTCCCAAGTTATTTCTCTTTTGTAGTATGGTTCAACTGGTTAATTCTGCAACCTGTGTCGGTAACTCTTGTTCGTCTATAAATAACATAAGTTCTGCAATGCAATTTCGGGCGTGACTTAGATTTTTTGTATAATGCCTCGTTTCATATCCGTAAGTAACCATTGGCAACGTGCACTGCTCGAACATTTTTGACTGAGACTTTTTGATTCTAAGCATGACACAATTTTATTTTAAACTACATTGTCAATTTCATAGATATTATCCTCATCACAACTAGAGAATGTAAATCTCAGTAATGGTTTCCCGTAAAATTGTATGAAATATTTTTTTCTTTTACACCGATATAAATAAATTCTTGACGATTTATTGATTGGAAACACTATTGCACGAATAGAGTAAACGTATCTGTTAAATAGAGGGTCAGAAAACAGTTAAATTACCCTGATGGGTTGCGAGCGAGGCGGACTAACGACGAGGGATGGAGTGCCGACGTCTGTCGGGTATAGAAACACGAAAATTTATTTATCGGGTATCACTAAGGTACATCGCTGCCCTGGGACAGGCGGACGGTTAGAAATTGAGCAGCGGGCGATGCGGTCGACGATACGGGACACTGTTCACTTCCTAACATAAATTCGGTGCACGGGAATCGGATATTATTATTCAATCGGACGATCGAAGTTCGCGCGGAGGCCATAAGTCACCGCGACGCGAACGCCGGCGGGCGCCGTGAGCGGTGGCGCACGAGCGCGATGCCATCGCACCGCGTACCGCTAGGCCCTGTGCTATAAGGCCTAGCGGCGTGCCACACCGCCAATTGTGATGTTCAGGATAATTAAAACTTTTTGGTAGTGAACCAATAATTTTATGGCAAATTTCGTCATTATACTTGTCTGACAAAACAATAATGTTATGATAAGAAAAAACTAACCGTTCGTTCTTGCGGCACAGTTTGTTGCTGATATTTCCTGGGCTAAAAAATATTTTTTCATAAAATCAAACATTTAAAACTAACGATAACTACTGAAATACCATGTGTAAGTCAATTATCATCAGGTCCCTTCGTTAGCAATACTTATACAGACTACATGAATACCAATAATTATGTTATAATCAAGTCTGGCAATGTTTCTGTGTTCATCCAATTTTTTCTGACTCATATTTAACAAAATTATTCTGCCTACAGATTTCAAGGATATAATTGTCACAAGGACTGTATTAGAAAGAAGGGTTTTTTAAAGCTTAAACCCCTTAAATGAAAACAACGAATCTGTCTATAGCGTATTTATATGTACAAACAAATACAACCGTAGAATTCACTTTCCGTCCCTTCTCTGTGTAGAGTTTAACCTAACATTTTAAACACAAATGTATCTAAGAAAACGCAACGTGTTTCGTGAGGGATCATACGAGACATTTTGTGACTGTAAATCCTGTAACTTTATTTTCTGCAATTTTTTTTTGATAATTTTAGAAAATAATAATAAAAATGACGACGACGACGAATTGCCTTCCAACGCACCATTGTTTGAGGAATCTGAGCGTGGGATATTTGGGTTTCAAGGGTCACTTGTATTAAAGTATGAATTTCGTTTGTGTACAAGACATACAAAGCTGGCGGAAGGCAACTTTCCTACGGTACACCCGTACATGTATTGTTTAAGGGTCTAGGGTCAAGTTCTTGACACATATAACGATCTAAAAATGCCGCTATCAACCTAAATAGCATAGCCGGCACGGATGTTTCCATCAATTTGTACATGAGTCCAACATGCCACACGGGGTCCAAAAAGCCTGATCGTATACCACCCGTAGTTGAACTCGTCACATAGATGGTAAATCATCAGCGTCTATTTAGTGACGGCATTATACGTTTCAGCACCAGGTGATCGAAGAGCTTCGTTAGCGCCTTCCGTGTCTCAAAGGGAGCAATAGACGTGATCCCTTCAAGGAACGGTGTCGGACCTAAAACTAACTGTCATCGTAGTTATTTACGTCTCTGGAAGTAATTCTAAGTATTCAGCATACTTTCTTGTGAGTAGCGACGGTTAACTACACGTAAAAGTAGAGACTATAATATTATAAGCGTTATTATTTTTCTACCACGTATTTATTCACAGTACAGACAGGGCACGACGCGTAAAAACTAATCAACAGCCTCAACAAAGTAGTAAACGACAGAGAATATTGAGGCCTCGGGGACTGTTAGAAAAAGAAATGTCACAGTCAAGTCAAGCCTGACAAGAATTGAAAATAAACTTAATAAAATTTAAGCTTTTCACACTAGTTCTTTACAGTAAACTTACTGTAAATTAAATTAATTTAATTTTGTAATGGTTTTATGTAATGAAATTATAACTTTAGGATATTAATATAATAAGAAAGTAGGTAACGGTAACGGAAAATCGGTAAGACAATCAGTTCACTGAATAATGTCTCTGTAAAAATCAATTAATTTGGTGCAAATAAACATTGCTATTGTGATAGAAAATTGAGTTTTAATTTTTTTCTCCTATTATTAAAATAAAACCAATTTTCAATCAACGCGTCTACGAGTTGTGAGCTTCACTGGTGATGCATCCATGGTGTATAGGGGCGAATGGTAAAAGCAACTGTTTGTTACGCTTTCTTGGCTCTAAAAGTGTCCAGTGTGGCTAACGCGCGGTCGGCATTAGCGAGCACGGAGTGTTGGCCGCATATTGTCCACGGTTCGCTTCATAGAATGAGTTGCAGGAAGAAAATCCATCGAATCTTTCACTTTGTACTTCCCATCCCAATGATATTTTATTTATTTCAATAAATTTTAAATGATTTATACGCCACTACAAACAATTTAAGCTAACAATCGGATGTTAAGTATTCATCACATAAAGAATTAGTATGATAATGTCGAATTAATTTTTCTTTAGAGCATATATTTTTGGACCTCCCTGTCGTATCTTTAATTTCCGTTAATAATAATGGATGCCGATAAACTTACTTGACAACTGAATGTAATATTTTATCTAGATGATTTTTTTTTATATTACTTGTTTTGATTCACTCAAAATGTTATAATACATATAAAGGAATTGATGAATAAACACTCCGGTAGGATATGTACGTTTTTTGATCGCTTAGATATAAAAAAACAGTATTATTTACTCTGTACTTGCAAACATAGTGGAGCACGTCGATATTAGAAGGTGAATTTTGAATAAATTTATAGACATTATCATTTTTTTTAAATGAGTCCTTACTTCCCTGAACTCAACAAATTTACTGTGCTATATCAAATAGTATTGGTATCGGACAGTATAAGTTTTATAATTCAGTATAAAATCCGTGCGTGTTGACGTGTAGCCGCTTTTATGAATAGTTTTCTCCATTTCGTCATCATGACTATCTGATCATGACAACTGGTCTGCTGCTGGGCTGGGTTCTTTTTCTGTGAGAGATTTAGTAAGACTGTAATACGAAACGCTATCCAAGTGCAGGTTAAATATACATTTTTCGTATATCTCGTTAGTATCAATCTAATTGCTGAAGATTTAAATAAGTGTATACAGTTGTATTCGCTTCAACTCACAAGTTTTTTTTTATGTTAATAGCCGACAACCGAGCAGACAGACGAGCCACCCGATGGTATGTGGTCACCGTCGCCTCGTCGTCGACATTAGCAAGACCTGAGGTATCACTGATGCGTTGTCGGCCCGGAATTGTGAAGAAGGTTAGAAAGAAAGAAAGTACTGGCTCTCAAACTGGGGGCTTGGTCCGGCTGGGGAGCCGGAACACATGTTTCATACTACTTTAGCGCCAGCTTAAATATTCCCACATTTAGCTCGAGCTTATCTATCGGTACATTTTATGGGCGTCTTCTATCGATCTATTAGAATTTGAAAGTATAATAACAGACATGAACCTCAATTACATTGCTTCACTACCAGAGTAATCATTATCCATTTAATATCCACACCCTTCTTCAGGTCATCGACCCAACTGTTCACGGAACCAAATCTTCATTTACAATTCAGGCGCATTGATTAATATTCAAGAGCTTTTCTTCTCCAGGAGTTATCGGTTTTACACACAATGTTGACTACGTATTGCCACTTCCACAGGCTAATTCTAAGCATCTCACTAATGACTAAAACAGCACTGAGTCGTGTATATCATTTCATAGATGTTCATGTCAAATATACAAATGTAGCAATGCATTACCTTTATCCGACGTGACTATGAGTGAGACTCCGTATAGCGGTGTATCGGTGCAGTCTAAGCATCCATATTATTTTCATTACTGTTCAATTTAAATACTAATAACAAACAAATGTGGTTATGATTACTTATGTTGTGCAATAAATCAAACTTCAACCTCAATCAACCATAATGAAATTCTATGAATTTGAAATAAGTTGAATCACAATCAAATCAAATGTGAAGAAATTATGATAAACGGATGAATAACGAGGTTTTGAATATTACGAATTACGAGCAACGTAGATAAATTAAACTACTGCAAGTTAAAAACTCATCGTTGTAGTTGGCAAAGTGACTATGTACCTGTATAGTTGTTTTCTTATGTCCCGTAAAATGAATTAATAAACATCGGATAAAGGAGAAACAATCGCATAAATCGCGTTGGGAGTGTACGCAATAAAGGTCATGGGACAGATCATCTACATCACTGGTTAAGAGCAATAATTCTTGAATGACTTCTAATTGATGCAACAAGTGCATTGTGGGCACACTCATTAAATACGTGCCTCATGCAATATTCATTTGGCTATTGTCTTTTTTCCCGCATTGGTATGTGAGTACTCTGTGAGTAATTAATGCGAAACGACTAACGAGATACGAAAATATATTTTAAAGATTACAGTTGACGTGTCGCTGAATAAATGTTGTTCAGTTTTTTAATAAGTACAAACACGAGAATGTTTTTTCGTACCAAATTAACTGAACCAAAAGAAGGATTCTCCATGGTGTTGCAGTAGGCGACTACTGATATTACACTACTCGTATTAGCTTGATAATTCTTTTTACGGTTTTGAAGTTTATGTTTGATGTGAACGAGTTACAACATATGACCGCATCTACTGCCCTTGCCTCCGGCCGTCTGGTTATTGCATTTAATCTCCCGTTATCAATATAAAATTAATACTCACAGCCCAATGAATATCTTGAATGCGTATAATAGTGAAAAATGATCATCGACTATACTGTTGTTTATGGACTCAAGAGACCAGTGTGTATATAATTACATACTTACATCACTTGTTTATTTCGGAATGGGTTATTACAACCTGACAGGTTGGTAGATTTATGGGACCCACTGAACAGTTATCTTTAAACGTTTTAATTATTCAAAGTGAAAGAATTTCGTCATGTTATGATTGATAAGCTTACGAAATGTATCGTTAGATTTTGTATGGTTCGTTATTTATATACATATTTGTTGTATTATCCATCGAAGAAAAAAACAATTTTACGGTTGACAAGTTTTTTTCCATACTCGTACTTTATATGTAGGATAGACAAGAAAAGTAGATCGTAGTGATCTACGATCACGCTTCACCATTAATTAAAGAACTAATGTTTGTTTGAAATATACAAGACTTAATAGTTTAATCTGAACTAAAAGTGCAAGGGAAAGGTTCGGCGTGATGAATGTGCCACAAGCAGAGAGGAAGCGTGGGGTAGCGCGCGGGTGCCGATGCCGTCCGGCGACTAGCGTGAGAAACACCCACGAGTCGATACCGGAGCGTGCGCACCCAATTCCTGATGCAAATGCGCAGGCCCATCTCCTACTACAGAGGACTGAGCCGCCGCACCGCTACCTACTTTCGATAACAGACGCGACAATAGAGTTCGCTTTTCCACCTACCAACCTTACTCGGCGCCCATTATGAGAGAGTTAATCGGACAATAAATACACTTTTAGTGCTTTATTGGCAACATTAGAAAAGGTTCAGTTGAGTTTAAGCTTTTTACGATGCATCACAACAATAGAAGGTAACGACAACAGATTGCTCGTTACCATCCGAAGATCTCATGCGGCTCGAAATTGCCTCCTTATTATTGTCCAATGCGGCATAAACGCCCAATAAAAGGAAGAATTTGCGAACAGGCTCCTTTTATCTGATACATTACATATGCATACTTTAGGGTTATGGTGTGTGGTATCAACATGGGAATAATTTTATTTTTCTCAAGTTGTAATTTATATTGATGTCTAAATTTTATTACCTTCTGAAAGAGTTTGATTAAGTTCATATTAATGCCGATATTACTGCCCATAAAATTGATAAAGCATTACATGAACGATGTCAGAGATACTTCAGAAATGTTGTGCGATGCAATCTGAGACAGCTACAGATTGAAAGACAGCGGATATGTATATAATATTATTTAGTGTAAAAGATCGATATCACAGACGTTTTTAGAACAAAGCTATGTTCGGGGAGCGGGAAGTAGATGACACAAGATGAGAGCGGCGTAGTTGTGTGCAGATCGAAACCGACAGACGGGATGATATTGTTGGAATTACAAGCGTTTAATCACAGAGAATGAGCACGCGACGCGACGCAAGCCAGCTTCGGCGCCGACAATGGCCGCGCTGTCATGGCGAACGTAGAGTCCCCGCGCCCGATCACGACCGCGACATCGGAAATCAATAATCGGATGATTTAGCCACCGCGCCGCGTGCAAACCTGATTAGACCCGATAATACCTGGCGCATCTTCGCAGACCCCGTTCGGCTGAGGGGCGATAGGTTATCGTCATTTAGTAATTTACACAACCGTATTATTTCCAGATGTCGAGTAACGGCATGACATATATTTTTCCAACGATATACATCTTATGACGTCGATTTACAGTAACACACTGGATGTCGAGAAATAACTCGATAAAATACGGCCTAGTGGATGAGAATCGAACTATTGAAACAGGACACATACGGGTCAATTACGGGTAGATCTAAGATATCAATAAATATAGGTGGCTCATTCTAAAGATAACATACAGTAAATAAAAGCAGACGTTATTTAATTTCAGTACTGTTCTCAGTTTACCCTTAATTTAACAATTTAGGAAACTCATTAATATGATGTTATATCAATATTTCTATAACATAAATTAATGTAAAGTAATGTCATACATATGCAGGAATCGGGTTCCCTCTTAAAAAGTAAGAAGTTAAGTCTCCAGGATACATTTTTGCTTGATACGTTTCACATATATTTGGGAAAGTAACGATGAAATCTTAGTTAAGTAGGTTACACGTTGCTACATCCACATCTATTTCCTGCATCCTTTTTAAGCATGCGGGAAGATAACGTTCAGGAACTGAAATAAATACCTACTCTTATTTTGAAATTTTACTAGGTCGCCACGGTTGTTTAAGTCTTAGAACCGATAAGTGTCCTGGAACACGAAGGTGAACTATTTGTTTTAGGTAGTTAAACGGTTCACGATGTTACGATCACTTCTATTAGTCACAACGGCTCACAACCACCTTTGTATTCATATTTGAAAAGCTCCATACAAGGAAACATTACAGAACTTATGATTCGTTTTGTGGTATTGAGAGACCTTTATGGTTTCTTATTTGAACAATAGCCATCTTACTTGAACACTAACAAAATGTGGAGTGCCCTTAGCAATGTAACATTTTTGCATTGAGGTTTCCGTGTAAAAATAAGATTGGAATTTCTGACATTTCCGGTAGATTTTCTAATACGAATACAGCAAAAAACAATCAAGTGAATACAGTTTTGATTCGAATCGTTCTCGAGTTATGATCTTGCATACATGCTGCAACTGATTTTTATTTATATACATATACATGTTAGATTACGTTAAGGTTGAAATCTCAAACGACTCAATTAAATCAGTCAGATTTCCCCTACAGAATTATGTGATGGCAAATCGAAAAAAATAATGTTCGAGCCGTTTGGTATAGATATAATTTAAGTGGACCGTGACCTGAGCATAAGCTTGAGAACGTTTACAATCGGGACCTGAATTAAGTTCGGTCCATTATATGGGTAAGTCAAGTTCGTCTCAACATTTATCCGAGATAAAATTGCTCAATGAAAGCGGATCTTCGGGCAGCACTTAGCTGGAACAAAGTCTAATTACATTTCGTGAGATATCAATGAGCGGTGCAATTACGACAGTGGGCTCTGTGTAATCGATGTTGCGGGCGCGTTTTCCGTCTGCTTTACCGATGTATCTAGAATAATGTACTATTATCATGATTCATATCGGACCGATCACAGACTAGGATATCTAATGATGGACCCTGGCCCTCCCAGTATAGCACACATGGGTCTGGAGTACCGGTAATGAGTGGGGAACGAGCTACCCCGAGGCAATAGTAGTGCAACGCAATGAGTATTTGTAGTTCAGGTGGATTAGTATAGTGCATTCAGACAGTATGATCTTACATTACATGACTATAATTATTACGTTCAGAGTAACACATCCAACAAGAGCAACAGTGTTGCCGCGGCTGGCTGTGACAATAATTTACCAAGAAAACTATTTTAAAAAAAGTGTTACGAACATCGACATCTTTATCATTTAATTAATAGATACTTTATAGAATCTTTCATGCCAAAAATATTTATAAACTAGCAGACTGTTTTCACTTCGCTTCAGAAAAACTACGCCTTACGCTTAGAAATAGCTTCTGCATTGTTGTAGGACTGTGTTTATCTCGTTCTATGAATTATAAATTACAATTATATTTTAGTTACGGGCGAAGTGCAATGAAACGAACTTTATTAGGTGATGCTTACTGCAATACATAATTGAAAACCAAAAAGACATCGAATAAGCCGTTTCTGAGATTAGCTCGAAAAAACTCACAGACAAACACAAAAATTCGAACAACTATTTTTTTGGGTTCTATTGCGCTAATAAGGGCCCTTCATAATTATTTTTTATCATATATCGTAAATGTACAGAAAGCGATTAGTTACAATTGTATTATTAGTATAGATATAGAAAATAATAATTCTTCATGCTATGGTATGAGTATTGTTTGTTCATTTAATTAACCAACGTTAAAAATGATACGGGAAAATTTAAGTTCAATTTTGCGTTTTATAGTTTAGTATATTATATTTTTTACTAATTTGTGTGTTTGACAGTCGCTTGAAGTATTGTAAAAAGTCATTAAATGATAAAAATAAGTATCTCGAAAATAAACTTAAACAACGAAACGGGATTAACAATACGTGTAAAGGAAAAACAAAATCAAGATTTTGATCTCATCCCGCAACTCTGCACATCTGCCGCTACGTCGTCCCTTTAAAGACAAGACTTATTGTTAGCTGCAATACCAAGAATTACAAGCCAATTCTGGAATGTTTGTACCAATAATTGTGCTAATTGGAAATAAACAACATAGTTTAAGTGCCATGTCACATAACTAGTTGGACGGAATCGTCAAATGTTTTTGTCATCTTTTAATATTATATCACAATTATATATATATATATATATATATATAATGTAAAAATGTATAAAATTTCAAATATCGATAATCATAAGAACAGATTTTTTTTATTTTAATTCTGACAAAAATAAAGGGATATTTAAATATTTGTTTAATGGATGTGGTCGATACTCATAAACAATATTACTACACTTATTTCATTAAACAACGGATTTTGTGGTAGAACGGTAAGTATAAATAAATCGCTATAGATATTTCTAAGAAATACAAAACCGCATTACTGTACTATTTCTGTACCGTAAAAGTGTACACATAGGGCATGATTACACCTGTCGTCAGGTGCGAGATACTATGTTTATTCTCGTGAGTTTAAGTCCCCCACATCTTGTCTCGCAGACTCAAGAATTTCATTTTGATGTAAGAGAAAATATGTTACTCGTATTCACCAACACAACAAGATTTTTTTTTACGAAACACGGTCTATAAATTAGGCTTGTTCTACTTTTCTGCTAAGAATGCGATAAGAAGTATCACAAGTGTACAAGGAATTAAACACGTTTATGACATATATTCATTACTGATGATTCACATAACGGCAAACAGGCAAATGACATTGATAGAGGTAGAATAACAGTAGTGTATATATATTTTCCAATACCTGTCGATTAGCATAAATAAATGATAAACAAAGTAGTCGTTGTATCCCAAGAAGAGAAATGACATTGCAGAATAAATACATGAGATGATCTCATCTCATCGTCACTTGGCTATTATAGGTTATCAATTGAGATAAAATGATTAGTACCGTAAAATCAACAAAAACTGGCGTAGTTTGGTTGGTTCATTGTCAATTTTAACAGTTAACTAAATTGCGTATAGCTCATCATCATTAACACCGTTCACTATTTGTGGAGACAGTCGAACTAGTGCAAAAATTAAAGCTTCAAAATCATTGCATCCAAAGGTCCAACCTCTATCATTACGCGAACAGTAATTATCCATTTTAATGACTGTTGATTGCATGTAATTTTTATTCGAGATGTGTAGCAAACCATTAAACTACAATACAAAATAGGCTTTTGACGCGTCGTATATAGAACAGACGAAATCTTAATTAAATATTTGACGTTATTGTTGGAGAGTATACATTCTCAGCATACTATAACAGCAACCGTATCGGCTACATTGTTCTGTAGCAGGTATCAACAATTAAACGAAAATATAATTGGCGTTCTGCCATTACAAAGGTAACGTACTAATCAAATTCACATTTCATTCTATCTGTATAAATAATAAAATTCTCTGAATCATATCTGCACATTAAGATCTTTTTGGAAAATTAAAGTAAGTATGCTTCGTTTTCAAATTTGGTCGAATCTCACCAACACCACCGAACGGATATGGGTGATGTTTGGCATATTAGTAACTAACATTATGGGTCATAATCTAGAATATTATTGCACTCCATGACTGATTGATTATCGCGAAATGGATCCATTATTGTGGAATAGGATAAAAAGTCAACATGGACTTTTAATAATAAGGATGTAAATATAACTTGATCGTCTGGCTGCAGCTATTATTTTAAATTAACATGTTTCTTATTCATAGGACTAAGAAACCCATTCCTAAAACGCATTGTTTCAAGATGATATTTGTAAACATAAGACTTAGAATTCCTGAAGCGAAGTGAGGGCGGTTTATTAGTAATTAATAAAACCAATATTAAAATTAAAAAAATATATAAAAAATCTAATTTTGAAGTCGATCCGACTTCACTCAAGATTCGATCAGTTATATACAATAAAATATGTAAACGTAAAGATAAAAAACACTTTTAAAGCTTTAGTAACCTCCTAACAAGTTGATAAGGATGGCGTATATAGATTAGAATAAATACAGTGATTTGTCAGTCAGACCAGAACTAACGGAATACATACAAAAAACCCAGTTTAATCTCATGCAAATGTTTCTGGGCGACCAAAAATCAAAACATCGATTTTACAACATGTACTTACAGACGGTAGTCATGTAAGTCTAGACTTGATGTGTGTAAGTATACAGAAAATATAGCATAAAGTTTAATCAAGGACCCTAAGTATAAACAGGTATTGTAATAAAATGCATGACAAGCAATGTAAGTATTAACTCCAAGTCAATAGAGAACATAACTAGTTCTTTGCATTTATAGCATTAATATAGCAGTCGACTAGAATTCTTTAGTTGGTTCCAGAGACACGGTAGTGTCTCGCGCCAAGTACACGTTCAAACACATGTGTGTGTGTGAAACGTGTCAGCGCGAGCC
>DWPT01005069.1:0-12569 GCA_018251895.1 Agathymus mariae mariae | reverse complement strand
TGGCGGGTAAAAACACTTTTTTATTATTATATTTTACCCTTTTTTAATAGGCATTGATTAATTATCTTATTTAGCAGTAACATAATGTTTTTTGTAGACAGTACCGAAGTTTTGAACATCAAAAATATTTACTCGTATATTTGTTCACATTTCATAAGTTATTATTATTTTCGTACGTTACCTTTACTTTCGTTATATCATTAATCGTTATAATTTTATTTTTCTGTGCTTTAGTAAAATAAATTCCGCTATCGCTTGCTCTGATTTTCAAATAAGGCGACTTTTAAAGTAGAATGGGTAATATATGATAATTTGATAAACATAAATGCGAATAGGAAGGTCCCTACAACAAAGGACTATTATCATATTCATAAAATCGTGTATAAATTATAATATTAATATTGTTATTCAAGAAAACATTGTAATAATAAAGATTCCAAAGTTCAATTTACATGAATGTATCTTTTATAAATTTATCATTACAAAAAATATAATACAGCGTGCGTACTAACCTTACCACATTATATGTTATTATATTGCTATCGTACACGATATCCGATAATGATATTATCAAAGTACATTTGTTTTTATGGGAATAGCCGACAAAGCAGACCACTCACTTGATACTAAGTGGTCACCGTCGCCCATGGACATTATAATGCGTTGTCGGCGAGAAGGAAGAAGAAAGAAAGTATTGGCTCTCAAACCCCCAGCTGGAATACGACGAGCCGTTTGTCAGCTGACTCAAGCAGGAGGGTGGTAGCTATACAGACCAGCCATACGGAAAGATAATAATACCAGTAATAATATAAATGACTTAAATGTAATCCTCACGTGAAATCCTACCTCCAAGCAGACTGGCTTCTGTCGCCTTGTACGAAACCCTGTTCTACTAAGATGAGATTGAGGACGGTATTCTTGGCTGCCCTATTAAATCACAAATTTTATTTTCACATTATTCCGATGTTCATGTGAATTTTCCAATTCGTCGATGGCATTTTACATAGACGTCTACCCACACTTATGAAAATATTCCCAACACGCTTGAAAATTACAATTCTTAGTAGTCTGAAAGGATGTTGGCTTCGGAAACTCAATGTAATGGACACGATTTAATGAAATTATGTAATATTTATTCGAAGTTAATTTTTACAAACACTTTTCGAACGTCACAATACGCCATTGCCTTAACAAATGTCTGCCGAGAGTTATCCCGGAAAAAGAAGCGGCAAGAAACTCCCCAGGGATTTTTTTTCTTCTCACAGTTACAGAAAACATGACTATAAAATTTATGGGTATATAATAAAATTGAGTAATAAATCCCCTTATAACGTAGGGTATTTCTTTTGTTGGTTTGTTTAATGGTTTATGGGCAGATATATTGGTATTTAATATTTCGTTGTTAATATCTGGTCATGTCCACACTACGCTCTATGAAAGTGTACTTAACTCGAAAGATTGTGTCCAACGTAAGACATTGACCGAAATAGGCATGTTTGGACGCGGGCGAAATTTGGATAGCTTTTGGATAGATAAAATTTGAAACTTCTGAAAATATTTACAGTACGATACCCTATCTTAAGCGAATCCAATTCGGACTTAACCGCTTTTTACGTAGACGTAACAGTACGTTATATTTAGTATCTTGGCTTTTTTATGTAAATATCCGGCCAACGAGCAGACAAACTACCTGACGGTACGTGGTCATGGACATCAGGAAGCCCAAAGATATCACAGATGCGTTGTCAGCTAGAAAATGAGAAGAAAGTTGCATTGACAGAGACTATATCTTGACAATAAAGCAAATAAACCCCTAATATACACATTGAAAATTAGCCACAAACCGCAAAATATTTAAAAATACATAATTTTTTTCCCCTTTTTTACATAAGATAAGTTAATGCTTGACAACAATCGCACCTGATGATAAGTGAAGATGAAGTCTAAGACATTGAATACAGTAACTTATAATAGCCTATTCACTCTCCTCTTGATGACTCCCACGTCGTAAGAATCCGGGAACACCGACGCGGGCAAGTTATTCCAGTCCTTTGCAGTGCGGATAATGAATGAAGATGCAAACCGCGTCGTCCGTGCTGGTGGTACGTTCACTACGTAAGGATGGATACCCGCTGTACACCGAGTTGTTCAATGGAGAAACGGCGATGGGGGAATTATTTCGAACAATTTCTGCGCACACTCACCAAAATGCATCCTATAGAAGACTGAGAGGCTGCAACCCTACGCCTGTGCTCAAGGCTTTGGAGATTGGTTCCGACCAGATCTGAGTCATCAATGAGCCTCTTAGCACGCCTATCCATCGCGTCCAATTTGGCAGCACCACCACAAATGTAACAACAGTACTCCACACACGGTTGAACTTGAGCTTTGTAGAGGGTTAAAAGCTGATTTGGTGTGAAGTACCGCCGTACTTTCGCAAGAACCCCAAGTTTCCTTGCAGCTGTTTTAACCTTAGACTCGATGAACTGACCAAAGTTGAGGTTCGAAAAAACTTCGACTTCCAACAATTTAAGACGGTCGGTGCATTCTTAGTAACATTCTGAAAAGTGCCAAGTCAAGGAGCCAAGGTGAATGGACTCCTCTTGGCGTTGCATAAACACGTCTGTGTTTTGGTTGCGTTGAATATCTCAGGGTGAGACTCATACGTTCCACCATGGCCTCTCTTTCGGATGGTATTTCTTCTCTACTGGCCCGAGGTTTCGGAAGGTATCTCTTCACAACTGTGCTGTCATCTGCATACCCGTAGATACAAGGCTTGAGCAGATTATTGATGTGCAGCAGAAAAAGAGTAGCGGAAGAACGGACCCTTGAGTTCCAGAGTTGATAGCCATCGATTGCGACGAATAACCATCTACGACAACTTGGAGAAACCGTTCGCTCAGAAAGTCCTTTATCCAGACGATAAGGCCAGAGGATATACCATACGCTGGAAGCTTGCTTAATAGGCTAGCGTGCCAGACCCTGTCGAAAGCCTTCGAGACATCGAGGGAGACGACGAGCGCCTCCCCGTTTTTCTCGAGGGTCTCACCCCACAAGTAAGTGGCATACGCTAGAAGGTCCCCAGTCGACCGGTTTTGGCGAAATCCGTACCGTCGGTCACTGAGGAGATCGTTTTGATCTAGATTTGCCATGATACGCGAACTATCTCATTGATTCGAACTCATGGTCGTCGTGGTATTATAGTCGAGTCAAATAGAGTACAAGAAAATCAATCCTAAATCTATTTTTTTCTAACCAAACTCATTGCGTTTACTGTACAAACACTTTATATAAACATCTCTTCCATTAAAATTAAATATATTTATTCTCAGCTTCATTAGTGTAATGATAATAACAGGAAAAATTTGCATTACCTTTAAAAGTTTAATTTACTCTATAGATTCAGTCGCAACTCAAGTTTATTCCTTATTTAATATGTTAATAATAATAAAATAATATAAGTGTCCAATAAAAAATAAAATATCAAATATTATAAAAAAAAATGTTAGTCTATAGCTGAATCAACACCAGCTTTAGTCGACGGGAAATGGTGACTCCGCGCGACGCTGTCTTTCTACCGCTCACTCCTCTCGGGGCGGTCATGCCCGAGTTGAGATTCGTAGATTCCCCAATTACCAGTCGATGGTTTCAAAAATAAACGGTACACAGTAAAACAAAAGTAATAACAATAAATAAAAACTGTATGCATAAATTGTTTGCGTATGTGTCTGAGTGTGAGATGTGAAATCATTTACTTAATAAAAAATCTTTTACTTTTAGAAATTTCAGATCAAGCCAGAAAATGTATTTTTATTAACAATGACTTTGAATAATTTCTCATGGGAGGTGGCAAGTCATTCCAGATTCTTGCTGTAGGGAATTTGAAACTGCATTGCTGAATAGGTTTTACAAAACCTTTTGTATTCATGAAAATATCCTCATATTCAATACTCAGAAACTCTTGTTTCCGACTGCTATTTTCATAAATACTAAATGTATTGTAAAAATTGTTCAACTATGCTGTTTTAAATTCCCTGCAGGAAGAATCCGCAACGACTGTCGATTGCACACTGTATAGCTAAACTTACTTAGTAGGTATACAACATAATTAGTAATTGTTTGTAATTGACGACCCCGTAGCCCAGTTGGTAGTGACCCTGCCTGCCGAGCGAGGGGTCCCGGGTTTCACTCCCAGCCGGGACAGACGTTTATGTGACAGATAAATGTTTGTTCTCCGGTCATGGGTGTTTTTAATGTCATATATGTGTATATCCATGCCACCCACAACACAGGGTATCCTAGTGCGAACACACACTAACACTCGAATGATCTTATAGATTTCTTTAAAAATACTTACGATTGTCACGTCTACTCAAAAATGTAAATTTCAATATACAAAGAAAATTCAGTTACATTTTTACTGAAACACTATTAGAAATAGAAGAAAATTCTGCGAAAATACTGGAAAATTACAAATGACACTCATTTCTCCGACGTTTATACGACATTATGGTAAAATAGTTAAGAAATACAAGGCGGAGATTTCAATGTTTCTTTCAATAAATGCCTTGGTTTACATTTCATTTATATGCAAATTATTTTTACTCTCTTTTACATAAAAGTTGTAAGAATACGAATTATTTATAAAAAATCTCGCTGAGATATCTTCGCTGTGAATAGTAGAAATATCAGTCTATAAATGAGTAGGCTACAGAACAACTCAGTGCTGTTTATTGGTGTGTTTGTCGATCGATTCTCTCATCTCGTTTTTGTTTTGCAGATGTTGACGAACTTTAGTGCTGTCAATATTTTTATGTATACAGATTTTTTTTAGAACTAGTTAAAATTAAAATGTGCTATTCAAACATATTCTATGCTATTTAAATATATCCCATCAATTCCTGAGACCTACCTAACCTGCGTTGCTCATGGTGCACTTTTTTAACCAACTGAGGATGTAATGTCACCTTATTCATGCTGTTGGCGGTCGCTGGCCCATACGAGTATACCACCGTATACGAGTATACGAGTATGTACGCGATGTTAAGGCTCCGTTCCAAAAATTGCCCATGAAATATTTTTTACAACATTGGTATATTTTTTTAGTCAGCAACATATCAGTAATACTGTCCGTGTAACTTGTCATCTGATGGTCCATCTGCATGTACAAAATCGAATGACGCAAATGAATTCAGAAATCTTCGCTCGTTTAATGAACGGTTGTTCAATTGTTTCAGTCAGTGCTCCACCCTGGTCTGGCGTGAAGATGGCCACCCGCTTTGCCCCCGTGTGTCCCCAATCGCTCCCTCAGATAAAGAAGGGCAACCCCCCCTCACTCGGACGACAGTACTATCTGAAAAGATTGAGGCCGTTCTTAGCTCACGAGTCAGAAGACTGCCTGTATTTGAACATCTATACGCCGTATAGAGGTGAGTTTTGCTTTTCTGATTTTATAAGTATTGATATTATTAAAAATATGCAAGAAAAAGAAAAAAAATATTCGTGGAATAACTTATACAGTGTTAGTGTAAACCTCTTGAATAATTAGTGCTAAAAATCTTTATTTCTCACACCAAACAACAACATCATCACCGGATCTTCATTCAATACTGCTCTCTCTGCGGATGTGGCGTGGATCTGCGGGTATCCACGGTCATCATTTTTATCATGACATGATCTCGGGAGAATTAATATGTCGCGATGGAGGGTTACTTAGCTATTGAGCGGGGGGAACCTACCCGCAAGACTAGCCGTAATCCGTAAGAGTTCCCGCGAAAACGGAAAGACCTCGGGTGGACGAGTGTGAAAGAGTGAAGGAGCCCATTGTCGGCACAGTCGAACATCGTCCGCACCAAATGGACTACATGTTCCGTGACCGTACTTGCATATTGCCGCACTTGCATGTCGCACGCCACCTCACACCGAACGTCACTCTTAGTCTATTCTTATTCGTGTCACTACATGTGAATTTTGCGTATGGTTGTAATTTTCATACGAACAAATTAATTATGAACACGTAGAAAAGTGTTACAAAAATTTGCCACGCAATAAATAGGCGTAGGCTAACATCCGGCAAATAGACGAGTTTATATCACCTTCGCAAGACGCAGCGATCTTTTATGGGTTATGGTTGGTGTAAGATTTATACAATAAAGTTTCAAAGTGTACTTTCACACTCATGAAACTGCAATATGTGTCAAAACTTGTGAAAACACAGGTTGTAGGTAAGTTTACGATAAGATAGATTAATACATCAATGAAAAGAATGCCTGGAGATAATAGGATCCCACACAGGTGTGAAACTTACTTTGTGATTGCTATAATTATGTTGATTTAAAACATAAGTAGCGGAGCTTCTAACGCTATTTCTTATCAATGATGTATATGATGATCTTTTTACAACGATAGTAGAAGCAAAAATATATTTTCATTTACAATTTATACATATTGTATATAAAAGGAATCATTATGTATGAGAGTATCATATTAACTGATAGACTAAAATGGGAGAAGTACTGTTCGACAATCGCATATTTTTAACGTAAAGTGCTACTCACTACAGTTAAAAGATATATTTAACCTTACCTTAATCGGAACAGTAATTGTAATAACAAAAAATCCACAACCCTACTTCAGTAGAGACGGAGAGGTGAATGGGTAACTAGAGAATTGTAAAGTACTTAGAACCGTGGAAGATCTATTAGGGCCGTCTGTTGAGTACTCCCAAAGAAACGTTCATGAAATGATTGCCCTAACTGTGACCTCACTTTTGACGGCACAACCAAAAACTTTTGGAACAAAAAAAATACGGTACGTACCTACTCTTAAATATAAAGTAGATTTGTATTTTATTGTCAGCGGCGGTGTTAATGCATTCGATACTGGATAAATGTTCGTTTATCGAGGATCAATTAAGCGTGTTTCGCATTGTGAATTTAATCTCGCTTTAAGCAAACAACAGTATGAAAATACGAATAAAAAGCGATGGAGGCGCCACCAACATGATTCGACAAGTAAATAAAACACGTTTATTTGCCGCCGTTATTGACTGAAATGAACTAATATGGGTTGTGATAAAATTAGTTTTTATGTCATTGTAACTTTACGACCTAAAATGGTCGTCGATAGAAGTTCGATTAAGAATTTTATTATATTGTATTTCAAAGGTACACAAAAATCAATAAGCTCCTATTTCAATAAATCTGTTATGAGATTAAGATATTTGGATGACATTTGAGCCTCTGCTTGATCGTACGCTGCATACTATTCAATTTTAATATAGAACTCGGTTTTCGCGATAACTAATCAGTAAATTTAAGATTCATGCTTCAGTCCATGTGAAATATTTGTTTATTTCAACTTTATTATATTCAATGAAGTAGTACAACCTTTATGCTAGGTGGATATATATTCCCTTAAATCTTAATCTATACTATATAAATTTGTCGAGATTTTCGTGTATGTCTCGAGATAACTCAAAAACGACTTGACTGATCTTAATTGGTATGTAATGAGAAAACGTGATTATGCAGATGACAGGCCATTTAAAATGTCAGTTAACGTAATGGTGTCTGATCAAGGGAAAAAATATGAAAATCCATATATAATTAACTGTTTAAATATAAATATATAACAGTAAGTAAGTAAGTGATAATATCCAAAAGGTGTATGAAGAAATACAAAAAACACTTGAATTTAAACAGTAAGTGTGTAATTGATTAACTACAAAAAAATATTCTAAATGCTACAGAAAGTGATTTTTCGATTTTCGTTTTGAAACTTCATTTGGTACATACCTTGGTGACGTCGTCGGGGGAGTGAAACCACATAAATTTTCAACACGTATTTAACACAGTAATGTGTCTACGATAACAGATAAAACAAGACAAACTGACAAATGGAACTTAAAACAGATGCTAGATTGGCAAATCCTCAAAGCGATGGTGCTGTTACCATTTCAATTCGACGGCTAAATGAATGTCCATCCGTCGCCGACGTTTCAACGATCCGAGCATTCTTAAAATAGACCACGAGCATTAGTTTAAAGGTGGAGTAGAATACTGCCTTACTGACCTAATTAACGTTTCAACTTCAAACATACTCGTAGAATAATTTTGCTCAGACTTAACACTAAATTACTTCTGAGGTCAAACAAATGTTGATTCTTCATTTATCAACCGATTAACAGTTGAAGTTATGTTATAGTTCTTTCACCTCTCTGTTTTATGAACTCAACAAACTGTTTGGACCTGACTGAAGGATAAAAATCCACAATAATATTTTTTCTTTATTATATCAGTAAGATATATTTCTTACTTTGTGAGTAACACAGAGTTAGAGTATTGAATCAGACTCAACACAAAAGCTGATTATGATTGTATTATTATTAAACTTCGTAAGTCTGTAAAGCACTAACGCTACGAAGTCCAAAATAGAGAAATGAAAAAATACGAAGAATATAGAGTAATTAATAATTTTATATTTTTTCTTATTAGTCGCTAAACGCACAGACAAGACACTTAACAACTTGGTGACTACTGTCCATGGACGGCCGTAAAACCAAAAACGTCATCAACTAATCGGCCAACATCGATAAAGAAAAGCGGGGAATCTCATATTTAAACTATCTGTGCTTAGCTGAAGGATGTTTGTAAGCATAAAAACTACATTGCGCTGTAAATGAGAGAAAGCAAACAATTTAAAAACAACGGTATTGTTAATAGACACGAACTCCAAACTAGTCGTTGCCAAGTTATTTGGGTGAACCCACCAATCTTTGTAAATACGTGTATTAGTCGAAGGAATTTGCTCGAAGTATGATATTATGCAAAGTAAATGAAAATTATTCAGTTGCTAGGGTATATCTAATTACAAAAACTTGAAATTAAAATTATATTTATTCGAAATTGCTTTTTACAAACACCTATTGAACGTCAAATTCGCCATCGCTTCATGAATCCTTACCGTGAGTTGAGTGGTCCCGGAAGAAGAAGCGGCAAGAAACTCCCAAAGAGTAGTGGCGTTTCGATAACTTTATGGCAACATCAATCGGGAGCAGATGCCACGAAACTAAATTTGAGCGTGGCAACATTTTACATGGCCGAGACGGTAAAAAACTAACGCGCGGAAGAGGCGCCAGTCAGTCCCGAATCGGCCTCGCTTTTCATCGTACCAAACTGTGCACGTTCTCATGTTCTCACTATTTGTCTCCAAATAGGCAATATAATTGTAACGGCATAACGATATCAGGTTTTCTGTAACTATTAGCAATAAACTGAAATCCGTGTCGCCAATATCGTGTATTATTTGCTGGTGTGAGGACACCATCCAAAAAGTCCTGAAGAGTTTTTTTCCTACTTATAGTTACAGAAAACACTTATGGCTATAATATAAACTCATGTCAAGCAAGTCTTTATCTTTTAAGTAATCATCTAGTTTGTAATAACTTTTCTGCATGAGAATGCTTTTGACGTGAGTTTTCAATTTACAATACGGCGGTTCCGTCGATTCTAACATAATTATATTATTAATATTTACAGATGAGTACCCATGAAAGAGCCACCATTTCTGCTAAGTCTGAAATTTGGTACAATTAGCTTAGCCTTATGGCTAGTATTAATATTCATAAGGATGCTATTAGAGTACTTTTGTACTCACGTATAACGAATGTAGTATTATCTAAAATATATTGTGACACAAAAATTAATATATTCATTTTTTTAAAGACATCTCTAAGGGAATCACTAAGACTGAGGCTGTAAATAGCAAATACTGCTCTTTTCTTTAATATAACAATCGACTCAATATTAGTAGCTGAGCTCTACGACAACAGACCATGAGACATAAAGCACTGTGAAAGTAGTTAAAATAAAATAATATTTTTGTTTGTACTTCAAACTCTAATAGTGCATGAATAAATACGAGTATAACAATTGTTATTTACATAACAATGAATAATTAAATAATATTAATAATTTTACAACTACCGCCCACTCGAAATCAAGAGTATAAGTAGGTATATTCAAACTCTGCTACTATTTTAGAATGTTAATATTATGTAATATTCCTTAATATACATAGTTATTATGGGAATTTAAGCGAAAGAAACATGGCCTAGTGGTTTGATCTTTGATTTACTTAGCTTACTTCGGTTCAAATTTTGCGACCACGACAAATTAAACTAATGAATTAATTGTATGTTTACCTTTGTTATTATTATATTTAATACTGATTTCTAAATTGCAATCAGCAAACTAATATTGTAATGAAAGACGAGGAGAAGACGCAATCGACGTTGCCCACTGTTCTACGGACGACTGACGTGTGCACCGAAATATCAGACTCCGTGGTTTTGCCCACTCCATATTCTGAAATCAATCCATTTCCGTCCCGTTGGTACTTCTGTAAACAATATGGTATAATCGATATATTTTATTGAGGTTTTAAGATTTTTTTCTTGTTATCATACAAATGTTAAACCTGTTATCTATATTCCTAATAATTTTCTCAGACACATGCCAAGTCTTCTAACTCAAAATTAGTAAAGTTGCAGCCTAATTAAACTACCGATTTGTGTCTCGTCAGGTCTTAAGCCCAGCATACTTAGAGCTTCAAACAAAAGAAGGCGCAAAATGTCTGTTATAAATACGTAAAGATAAAAGAGATCGACTTGTATCTTCTGGGCAGTATCTGCAGGAGGTATCTGAAACTCTTAATCAATTTTTGTATCCACGTCCAACTTCCTCGTTTAATAGATTATTCGGCCGTGCAAAGTTGAATTGCCTATTTAGCAGCTCGAGTGAGTCGGCAACTTCGCTAATGGTATCATATCTGGCAGTAGCTCGGGAATTAGGAGTTTGATTGAACCAGCGATACGTTGTTTTGGTTTCTTGACTTGGTAAATGTTAAAGTAAACTACCTCATTTAGCCCCTCGTATAGTATCTTTGATGTTTAAAGCATATGCCATTGATTTTTATTGTGATATGCATTGTTTAAAACACCATATTCATCTTCCTGGTCACCTTCGAAAATGCTCTGGAATTACGAAAAAGAAAACAGAGTACAAATCCTTACCCATCCTTAACACTTATACAAGATTTGAAGCCTAAATATATCTAGAGGAATATACTGTACGGGACTCTAGCCCAGGTGATTTCAATTCGAAATTCACCGACTGATACTTGAACTAGCCGACATTCCTCTTAGCTAACGAATACAACGAAACATTATTAACGCGATTATTTTTAGTTACAAGAATTTGGTGTTCAACGGGACGGAAGTGCTATTTATATCTGCGCACCGATTAGTTCTAGCACCGGCTGTGATGAGTGTTGAAATATTTACGACGGCATCTCTATGATTTAATTTGAGGATTTCATACAAAAAAACAATCCAAATACTGTGCCCCACATAGACATATTGAAATATATCTTGTAAACTGCTATAGATAAAAATATAGGTTAGTGTGATGAATTAATAACAAAAACAAAACTGTAATTTTCAAAGTTTGAGTTAATTGTCGTTTATTTTTACTGTATTTTAAAATGGTTTATAGACTTAATCATTTCATGTAACGAAATATAAAGATATTGTAACTAAATATGAATTATATTTTGCTGATGCAGAAAACTCAGCAGAAACTACGAGTCGCACTCCACCGGGTTTCTCTTACATTTAGTGTGCAATAGTATTATTTCAATGCATGGTAATGCAATGGTATGCAAATGTTGAATACAATTTATATTATTATTATTATTTATACAATAAATTATAATAATTATTGTTACAATGCCATACAATACAATACAATAGATTAAATAATAATTACAATTTAATAGAATATGAATATAATTTAAAATATGAATGAAAGAAAAGATACATAAAGATAACTGACAATGTGCAGAATTAACGATGGTGAAGGGATAATGGTCAGGCCCCATGGATTGCTGAACTGATAAAAGCTGAAGAAGAAATGTCCTTGAATGGTTTACAAGACAAAAAACTTTAGAAATATATGTGCAAGTAGGTATGGACTCGTTAAATTTTAATTTAAAGTAAATAGCTACAAACAACACAAGTTTTTGTCATAAAATACGACATATTATTATCTATACTGCAATATAAATATGTAGTGTCTATCTGTCTTTATGTTCCGTTATAACTCAAGAACAGCTTGACCAATCTTAATGAAATTATTGCTGTGTAGTGACGACAAGTGAGCGATCACTTACGACAATGTGCAAGCATTGTCATGTAAATACGAGGGGCGATCAAAAAGTAACGATAAACGGGAATTATTGTAGGGCCAATTTACGTGGAATCTATTGTTTTCACTCACGTATACCCTCACTAGCACACAGCAAAAAAATTATATAAATAGGTTACCTTTTCTGGAAGATACGTTCATTCACACACAAGCAGCCGTAGAGATCACATAAAAATGTAGAAAAATGAAGTAAGAGGTGTCATTAAGTGTCTCTGCCTGGAAAAAATGTCTACGAAAAAAATTCACGCAGACTTAGTGGAAACATCGGGGGACTCTGCTCCTCCATATTCCACAGTTGCAAGG
>DWPT01005068.1:0-12569 GCA_018251895.1 Agathymus mariae mariae | reverse complement strand
TACAATACTCCCCCCCAATCCCACGCTGGCAGAACAGGGTGTCGTAAGAAGCGACAGAAGCCAGCTTGCTTGGTGGTAGGGCTTTACGTAAGGATTATTTTATCAATATTATTATTAAGTCTTTAATATTATTATCGGTATTATTATGTTTTCGTGAAGCTTGCTTGGCTAGCTACCACCCTCCTGCTTGAGTCAGCTGCCAAACAACTCATCGTGTTCCGGCTGGGGGCTTGAGAGCCAGTACCTTCTTTGTACCTTCTTTTTACCTTCTTCTCATTTCCTGGCCGACAACGCATCAGCAATACCTTTGGTCTTGCTGATGTCTATGGGCGACGATGACTACTTACATCAGGTGGCTCGTCTGCTCGTTTGTCGGCTATTGTCATAAAAAAAAAAAAGTTTCTAAATTTTGGTCTATCTGTCAAACTATGTAAAATTAGTATGTACTAAGACCATGTGATTGCGCACACGATAAGCTATCGCATCTTACGATTAACATTGAAAAAAAAAAATTGTATTTCCTCGACAACCATTTTCATTTGTTTCTTTCCATGTGTGTTTTTGTGTGTGCCATAACAGTACTTACTATAGTTGCGTTCAATCTATAGGTTATGTAAACTTGCCAATTAATCGTTTTTATTTGTTGTAATATGAATAGGCAATGTAATTTTGTTTTTTAATCGATCGTTATTTGTTTGTATCACTTAAAGATAAAATGTCTGTAATTATCTTGCTAATTATTATTCTTGTATGTCGTGTTAAACAATAAATTATGGCGTGTTCTTGGAGAGATAAGAATAATGAAAGATATACATGAAATGAACTTGCGATGTTGAAATATAAAAACAAAACCTGATAATATTGAAACATTTGCGCAAACGACGTTGCGGGCGTTTTCTGGTGATAATTATAACCCTTAGACACTTGCACAATCAAAACGTCCATTAGCAAAAAGATCAACATTCGGATAAGCCTCTGAAAGAGCTGATAGCGCAGTGTGAGCGAGGTCCAGGCGAGTTAGCACAGGTTGAAAGGTACGTCAAGAAGTTCTTGTCTGTGGTACCGACTGTAGTGTGCCATTAATAACTGTAAAAACTAACTGAAAATGTAAAAATACGCCTCATTAATGATTAAATAGTCTTCGTTACTAGGCGAAGGTCGATCGCTTCAAATCCGGAAGCGGGAGTCGGAACGGATATAACCAGCATCTTTCTGGTACCGGTACAATCAGTACTCGCTGTACGGCTTTTATAAGATGCAGGCAGCGTTAATTTCAAATGGTTATTATTAATTGGATCTTGAATCATTGTGTTCACTCAACAGTTGTAGGTCAAGCGATTTTTTATTGATCGTCACATCCTTGAAGCAATGGTAGCCAATTATTGTGAACTGCACGCACTTCATATTTTTGTTATTATTTCCGTTTTACAAATTAATTATCACTCGCTTATTTGTAACTTTTATACATGACAGTTTCTTATAGTGTTCTCAAATTTATTTCAATTTCATTTTCAATTTGTGTCAACAATGAGCATTTTGCATAATTGAAATAGAGACGTCACTCTAGCTATGCACGTAGCAGCGACATCTGTTGGAGTGTTATCTTAAACTTCGTGAAAGGTTCAGCGCTGTAAATGTACCAATTAAAAAAAAAAAACTTCTTTTATGGTTGTAGTAGAATAGAATTAGTTTTAGTAACTAAGGTTTTATTGCAATTAACATAATATTTTGAGTAATTGAGCTTGAATAACTGAATAACCAATCCTATTCTATTAAAATAAAAACAGTAGGTATTGAAAATAATAAATTATATAATTCTAATGATAGATCCTTGGGTAAAATTTATGTATAGTTTTCTTTTAATGCAACTGTACTGCAATAAACAATGGTACAAGAATCTAGATCCCTTGCTTAGAATTACTAGCTGGTCGTTATAGTACAGTAACATTGTGACTGATCACAATGCAAATGAAAACAGTAAGCGGTATAGGAATTTTAATTCTCGCCAAGTCCTGGGTGTGAGAAGTCATAGAAAACAGAAAAATCGCAACATATTTATTTTGTGACGTTTGACGTTTCACATTGAACAAAATGGCGGTCGTATGTTCCGGTTAAATTATGTTATTGATATTTTATGACTTTAATTATTATATACTGATTTATTATATTGTATATAATGTTGATTAGAAAATTATAAATATACTACGATGTTACTAGACTAAATTATTTAGAACCATCGAGAAATCTCCATGAAACTAGTGTTTATTATAACGCCATCTCTCGTTAAGTTCACCTTTTACATATATGAAAAGACATTTCTTCTAACTGATATCACCTTGCGTGTCAACTGTCACCCACGGCAGCTTGTATAATGAAGCTCTAATCAGCGTTATCTTGCAATTAAGGTCCATTTAAATAAATTGCTCACATTCCGTCTTTATGATACTGATACCCAGAATAAGTTAATTTTTTTAATTAGTTTCAATCATTCATTGCAATCGTAATTATTATTTGTTTCTCTAATAGGTTTTAAATCTTTTCTCACAATATTTGATTGGCAGACTTCACTGATGTTTAAAACACTAGGCTTCATTCAATGTTTTTCATTACCAGTTAATATTTAGTTGGCATGAGAGATAAATCTATATTATAAATATAAGATCTTACTTAGGTAAGTAACTTTTACGGCAGTACACATAATTATAAAAAAAGGAAAAAATCATAAAGGTTTTAATCAAGAAAAATATTAATTTACTCCTTAATACTTACGGAAGAGCTAAAATGGATTTTGATTGACATTCATTTTTATCCATTGTTGGTTGAAATAATTGAATCGCTTAAAATTAATATACTAAAATATTAAATTATTATGTTCAAATATGTTTACTTCACGATGAATATCATTTCCCTTAGCATCAAAAACTTTAATTGCGACATCTGTTGGCACGAGTGGAACTACTCATACTAAAATGTTCGTTTGTTAAACTAGTACAATAGCATTAATTTTAGTATCAATATCGTTGCATAGATGGCATTGCTCTCCGATTAAGGCAAATAGTTTTTTTTTTCAGTGATAACGTAGGGAGGATGAATAATAAAATGAATAACATATTATTTTTATAACTATTTATAACAAAATACCGGTAACAATTAAACATGTTCTTGGAAATATAACAGTAATATTATTTTGATGATTAAAATAAATAAAAACCTGAAATGCTTGGCATGAATCACAAATATACTTATTTTAGAGAAATAAAATAAATATCCACTTACTTTACTAAAAAAATTATATTTCAAAAAGCTTTTTATCATTAATGCTGATAAATTTGATCGTATAGATCTACATCGTACATAGATCATAGATTAGATTAGTCTGGGATGTAAAAAAAAATTATTCTAAGTATTAGTGCTTCGTAGTTTCAGAGGTAACTTTCTCTTTATGGTTTACGGATCAAGATATTTATCTCAAAAAGAATACAAAATTCACTTAAGATGAAAAATACACGATAATATAATTATAACTAAAAATTGCAAAGAAAGCAAACACATAAATACAATAAACTTTGTGGGTAATTTGAAATGTTGATAAATTATTTTTACGTATCGTTTCACAATTACGTATCGTTTCACATATAGGAAGCCTTGGCAAATACATTACTACACTTGATTATCACTGTTATGAAGTAAATGAAATTTATAGATAATACAATAATATTTATTATAACAGTAGTTTTCAATATCTGGCAAAATCTTAATGTATTTTTAAATATATTTAATGGCCGGATGTCTTTTATATCATTGTTAATTTATCGTATAGCTCAGCTTATTCGCACAGTAATTTTTTTCGCCATAATTAGTTCATGGCCGTTTTAAACAGATGTTATTTCTTTTTCTAAATATTTGTATTCGTGTATCTGCTACGAATTTCGCCATATTTTGAATCCGCACCTTATTAATGAAACGAGTTTTAATCTGGAGTATAAATAATAAATTACATCAATTGTGTAACAAGCAATTTAATACTTAGAGTATTAAATTGAGATAGAATCTCAAAATTATTCCACTACTGGGCTCGGGTCATCAGCGACAGTACGCATGTCCGCCATTGTCCCCCATGCTGGCCAAGTTCGCCAAAGAATTCGAACCCTGAACCCAAACGGGAGACCGATGACCAAACCGTTACGTATCACTGCTTATAAATGTACAACAAGATAATTATTGAAATGCTTATTATTATAACACAGCACGTAAAATTAATATGTTCTTATAATAGGACAATAATTAAAATCAATATTTTAAATCGAAAATTGTATAAATGTATATAATTTTGCTAATAGGTAAACTAATATTACTTACTGTTATGATATTTTTCAGACAGTCAAAAAATAACAAAATTCTATATTCTATCTATTATTTGTACTTTACATTTTTAAACAATTATTAATCTATTTAGTATGTAAATATTCGATAACAATACATTATTAAATGCTCTACTATAACTCTGCTCAAAAAGTAAGAGTTAAACATTATAATTCAAAAGAAAAGTTTTTATAAAATTAAAAATATTTCAATACAAGAACTAAAAAACTAAATACTTTAATTCAAGCGCATTATAAGTAAACGACGAGACGATTCTTATCAGGAATGGATTCATTATATTATTATATACTGTGATAATGGTACCTGGTTTAAAAAATAAATAAGTAATCATTACACCACGATATTTTATGAAGGCTTCGCAATAAGCGGGTACACATGCATATACAAACATACATAGAAAGAATCCACCAACGCAAGTATTGGAGAGTTCAATTTGGACACTACACTCACTATACTACGCCTTTTCTTTCGGTTTGACTTGACAAAGTGTAGGCGCATACAAGCACACATATATGTATACAAAGCTTGGTAGACTGAAGTGGGGAGGCTATGAAGTACCGCCTAAATAGAAGACTCATTCTTTCATTCGGAAGATTTATTCTCAGTTACACGCAGGATAAATTATATATATACTTATCTCTATTGTGTGTCGCCTTTTAGTTCACTTCAAAAAGAACATTGAATCAAAATTTAATTGAATGGAATGAATATATAATATATGTCTGTGGAACCATTTTAGCTTTTGACTGAAATAGTACAACACGTACGTAATTTCAACCTTGAAAACATCCCGCTTCAAACTGGTGCCGAAGCATTCTAGTACTCAATATTGGAATTATATCTGTGGTTGGCTAAAATTAAAGTTTATTTGAGAATGTTATGTTGAAATGCCGATTGGGCAAACTTAAGACGACCGCGTTACGTATCATAAACACACGGTCTCCAAAGATGCTTGCTTATCTAAAGAGGAAGTCTATGTAACATATTACTATGTTGTAAAATGCAATTCAATAAAGGTATTCTTTAGTGTGTAATTGCATTACGAATGTATGAATTACAACGGCTACCAAAAGGTGGTATTTTACCTTAGGTCGTGATCCTGAAAAATCCTTTGGAAGAAGACATAGCGTCTACTAAGTCTGTGTCTACTAAGACGTAGTAGTTAGCTAGGAAAAAAATTATGCAGATCAGGGATGTTGTGGAGCTTCATAACCGTAACCGAAACTATCGGATATATAAAAAATATATCCGAAACCGTAACCGAAACCGATAAAAAAGTTTCGAATAACTTCGAATAGAATCAGAGTCTAAATGAAGCACGTTATGACTGGTTTACGCTGACCAAGTAACCAATTTAATTAGTTTTTTCTGTGAATATAATAACACATGAAACCTAAAATTATATCTATTATAAAATTATCTATTATATCTATTATAAATATCATTTAAACTAGGGATGTTATGGATATATAATTTCGGATCCGGATATGGATACGGATATATGAATAATATTTTACCGATTTCGGTTATGGTTATGGATATGAAACTATTTCGGATTATTCGATTGTTTCGGATAATTTCGGTTACGGATATTAGATGATTTACGACTTGCAAAAATATATGTAATTTATTTATATAGTTTGACTTTATTTTTAGGTTTTTTGTGGTATTGTAACCACAGAAAAAACAAAGTAGATAATAAAATCTGTCTAAAATGAAATCGACGCGGCTAATCTATCGGCTCGGTCAGCGTAAACCAGTCGTAACGTGCTTTGTTTAGGCTCTGACTCTATCCGAAATTATCCGAATCTTTTTTATCGGATTCGGTTACGGTTAAGGATATATTTTTATTTCGGATATCCGATAGTTTCGGTTACGGTTACGGAGCTCCATAACATCTCTGCTTCAGACTATGAACGCTTCGTTCAGTATAATTGAATACCATGTACCGTATAACTTATTTGACGTCAATTATAATTAGATTGGTCAGGAAGAACGATTAAAGCAAATACTTTAATGCAAATAAAAAATTGGTATGTACAATTAATGTTTAGACATGGTTGGATACTTCAATCTAAAAGTGTATTGTATGTATGTTTGTGTGTCAGTTCACGGTGTACATCAACAATCGCAAGCACCGCACGGGCGAGCGCGTCGAGGTGGCCATCTACGGCGAGCCCGGCGCGTACGTGGGCCTGTCCGGCATCGACCATGCCTTCTACACTATGCAGGCCGGCAACGAGCTCACGTACGCCAAGGTATGCCGAAGTCTATACGGAGTCTTAGACGTTCATACGTTCATAGAAATAACATTTTGACTCAAATTTCACTATAGAGAGTTTATAAAATGTTAAAGAAATTTGATTTATCGGAATCATTTAAATCACACCATTCGTCTGTCACGCGGCTATGTTCAACTAGTACCGGCAATGTCACTCAAATTCTCTTTTTTTTTTCGGTTAAAAATGGAACCATATCGAGTTTTAAATTCCAACAACAATTCTATGCCATATTTCATGTTGAATCATTTAAATTTATTGATTATTCTATTGTTTGAGTTGGTTTGAGAGCCAGTACCTTCTTCTTTTTTACCTTCTTCTCATTTCGTGGCCGACGACGCATCAGTGATACCTTTGGTGTTGCTGATGTTCATGGGTGACGATGACCACTTACCATCAGGTGGCTCGTCTGCTCGTTTGTCGGCTATTACCATAAAAAAAAATCTTGTGTTTCCGAAGAAGTTAATTGTCCTATTATCCTATAATTTAGGATTTGTCCATACTGGCTCACTTAAAGCTAACATCCTGTATACATAATATCATACACAGTACATACATGTGCTTGGTACTTACGTACACATAAATATTGACTGCCTTTCAATGTTGTGGGTATAACAACAGTTTAACGTGTAATGTATTATGTTCAGCTTCAACAGTTGGTCGTGCTTCCAGCGACAGTAAATGTGTACAATGTGTATACTTTGTTCACAGGTGATATCGAAGATGGCGCATTTTGACGAGTCCACAAACGGCACATTCGCATACACGTGGCGCTCACACTTCGGCGACGCAGACGAGCTGGTGTACTTTCCGTCCTCCAGCTTCGGCATCGACGCCAATCGCACCTTCGAGTGCGTACTTACAACTATTACAATAAACAATGTGTTTATCTGTATACTCAAACACTGTACTTTGGTAGGAGTCGAGTGGTCCCATCACTTATAAAAACATATTCAAAAGTACTGCAAGAAATCAATAATCACTATACAAAATACTTATAATAAATAAATAGATCATCAGAGGAGAGTGCAGACACGTTGTTCATCAAAAAGACCTCAATATTGTACACATCCATACATATATATTACATCGGAAGCTAACTTAACTGCGTCCGTTTACGACGGTGCTAGTTCTTTAACTATCTATATTACATTATAAGTGGCTTTGTTGATACAAAAGCATCGCTATTGATATTCTGGTTTACTGAAATTGTGTCACGTCCAGCTGTATTCGAGGCAGATTCTTGTAAAACATTTTTGATCAATTGAACTACAGCTATCGACAAATATCAATATAATTCAATAATGTTTTGTCCACGCTCGCACCAGTTACGCCGGGCTGGTGGTGTTCAGCGACGTGCCCGTGTCGCGGCGGCACACCAACTGCAACGAGTCGCTGGGGTTGGCGGAGTGCCTAGACGGCAACTGCTACCCGCTGGAGAAGCGCTGCGACGATGTGCCCGACTGCCCCGACCGCAGCGACGAGTCCAGCTGTGAGTGTGTGCTCCAGTGATGAAATCTCCAACTGATAACATTTCAAGTACTCCTCTTTGTGGATTTTCGAGTAATCTAAGAGTGCGGGTAGCCATTCCAAAAATGACTGTTTAAACATGACTATTGTCCCTGCGTAATACCATCTCTTAAAGGTTTCTGTGGTTTGGTTACAGCATAAAGTAGTAATAGGTATTTGTCTTCAGTAGAATTATTCGACGTTGGATTATACTGCAGTAGTTTGCCTTTTACATTAGTACAAAGGCTATAATCTAAACTTAATACTTATTATTCCCCAAGTAAAACAAGGTTTCAGATGATAACGGTTTTATGGTGAACAGGTGAAAAAGATTCGTCGTTTTCGCTGGCGCACTTCCGCAAGTTCCGGTTCAACCGTATCCAGCGGCAGTACGACAACGTGTGGGTGTGGCGCGACGTGAACATCGGACCGCACGGCCGGTACGTGTTCACGTGCGACGTGCCCCCGGGGCCCGCGCGCTGGACCGTCTCCGCGTTCAGCATGTCGCCCACGCTCGGGCTCGGGATGACGCAGCCGCAACAGGTGAACGTTGTTAACCTCCACACAGTTGGGCGGAAACCAGGAAACTAGCCCCAATACTCTGCGAGCATTCTGAGTGAATGCGCTAAAATTGGGTCCTATTTGCGTTACATTATGCAATACTTATAATATACAGTAATGATTATGTTTCACTGCAGTACGTGGGCATCCTGCCGTTCTTCATCAAGGTGGAGGGCCCGGACAGGTGCCGGCAGGGAGAACAGCTGGGACTGCGCGTGGCCGTGTTCAACTACCAGCCGCAAGCTGTGGAAGCCGTCGTGGTGCTCGCCTCCTCGCCAGACTACAAGTTCGTCCATGTTGAGGAGAATGGCATCGTGAGGATCATAGTTTACTACATCTTACACAGTTGTGATACAGAATACACATCTGTCACACCGAAGAAGCCTAGTGCACGCCCTGCCACGCCGCTACAGGTTACATTTGAATTAACGTTGGACTGTCCCGAAGAACAAACCTTCAACCTGTGTTGAATAGTTCCAGAATTTTGTGATTCGAACTACATTGAAGTGATTGATTTATTATAAAAAATTAACCAGGATTTCAAATCGGGATCTGTCGTCCAGACGTGATCAACCTCAGAGCTTATCAGATTAGTTGATGTTGCACGAGAGCAATAATTAGCCACCGAGATTAACAATGGTTACAGCTGGGAATCAACGTATGACTTCTGACCGACGATAGGTCCGGTCGTACAACCCGCGCACGTCGTTCGGCGAGCACCAGTTTTTCGTGTACATCCCGGCGGGCGACGCGACCGTGGTGCACATCCCCGTGGTGCCGGCGCGGCTCGGCGACATCACCGTCAACGTACACGCCTCCACGCTGCAGGGGCAGCATCGCGTCTCCAAGACTATCACTGTCGAGGTAAATAAATATTATATAACTGAATTGCTAATGGTAGGTACAATAACGTGAATTAAATATATAGAAATAAAAAATGTTTGTTTACGTTAATGACTATATATAGTCGGATAAAGGTGCGGGTGAATGATGCTGATGACGACGACTACGTGGTTGTTATAAAGTTACGGTAATAGTATATTGTGTTCGTATTGTTCGTTCGCAGGCGGACGGTCTGCCCCAGTACCGGCACCAGTCGATCCTGTTGGACCTGTCGAACCGCGCGTACGTGTTCCAGTACATGCACGTGAACGTGACGGACACGCCCATCATCCCGTACCAAGTGGATCGGTACTACGTGTTCGGCTCCAACCGGGCGCGCGTCTCCGTCGTCGGCGACGTCGTCGGCCCGCTGTTCCCCACCATGCCCGTCAACGCCACCAGCCTTCTAGATCTTCCCATGGTATGAGACGATTATTTATGGTTTATGAACTTTGAATATTCTATTTAACTTAAAAAAATTATGGTTGATAAAATAAAATTTCTCAAACATTTTGCCTTAATAAAAGGTACCTCATTGTAGGCCCCGGAATGCTGACTTTGCCTCGGTGATAGGATCGAAATTAAACTAATACCAATCGGTAGCATGTGCACGTGTTCAATGCATAGTGCAGTCGATACAAATGAACAAGGTAGGGATTTGTTGAAGCGATGGCGTAGTTTGACTTTCGAATAGTGTAATTGTAAAAACCAACTTTGAATAAATATTGTTTCATTCATTCATTCCTCTACGCCATGGTCTATGTAACTCCTTGGTTGGTCCACCAGTAGTGACCCGAGCGATATAAAGTGGGGACAATGCCTATTCGTATCACATAAAGTATGTTTGTGTTGTCAGGAGTCTGGCGAGCAGAACATGTTCAGTTTCGCGGCAAACATGTACCTGACGCTGTACATGCGGCTGATCAACCAGCGCAACCGCACGCTGGAACGCGAGGCGTTCTACCATATGAACACGCTGTACCAGCGGCAGATGTCCTTCATGCGGCCCGACGGCTCCTTCAGCCTGTTTCGAAGCGACTGGTAACAAACACCGAACCGAATGTTAGCCGCGACCGATCCGAATCACCCCGTACATCTGAGGAGTCCTGCAGCGTGTTTTGGTCACGCTGCTTTACGCTACAGTCTAAATTTGTAGACGAGACGAAAGTGGAATATGTTGGTGGTTGTGAAGTCCGCACAGATATCTTCTATAAGACAATAGTTAAATCAAACAAATATCAAATTGTTCATGAAGTTTTGCCTCTAGCGATCACCTATTGAACTTCTGCACGAAACTTAGTTTCGGCTTGTCAATTTTTTACGGTATTACAAATCGTTGATGTGTGAACGTTCAACATTTTTAAATACGAAGGTGCACATTTTCAATTTGTTTCGACATAGGCCAACCGGTCGAGGCGAGTGTTACTAACCGTGTTGTTGTACGCACAGGAATCAGTCGTCGTCCAGTGTGTGGCTCACGTCGTTCTGTGCGAAAATTTTCCAAGACGCATCTTTCAACGAATGGGAGAACTTTATTTATATTGATCCCGATGTAAGTACACTTTCTTGCCATGTTGATATTTTTATTGTTATCGTACATGAGCGGGGTAGAAACGCATGACAGTAGTCCAATATAATTCCAACACAGCATTTTCCATACAGCATTCCGAATCAATGTTACCCAAGAGGGTTATTTACTAGAATTAGACTTATAGCTTGTATTGTACATAGCACGAAAATCAAAACATATTTCTTATAATGATTATTCGAGAGTAGCCCTGCTGATGTTTCACAGAGTAATATTCGATATCGGATGTCCACGAGCGACAATTTCCTCGTAGACGTACGAGGCTGGCTGCTAACACAATAAAAAAATTTATTCAACAATCCAACGTGTATATTGTGTACTTTGTTTATAGTAGTACCGAGTACTGTACGTTTGCCAGGTGATATCGATGGCGGTGTCCTGGGTGCTGGAGCACCAGACGCCGGCCGGCGCGTTCTACGAGGTGACGTGGCTGCCCAACCGGAACGACAACTCGACCATCTCCGTGCCCAAGGACAGCGAGCTCTACCGTCAGACGGGCTCCCAGCTCGGTGTCGAGGTGACCGTTACTGCTGTAACGACGGCTCTGTGAAGTCATGTTAAATGGAGTGGAAGTAGATTTCCAAGACGTCACCTATTATCATGTTACGCATATTATTTTCCACAGTTCTTGTATTATGCCGTCATCGTATGAAAACGGCACGTACAATTTTAGATGTTCTCGTACTATTCAATGAACAAGTGAATAGGTTCTTATAAGCTATTGCGTTCAACATCTTAGACTTCATCACCACTTTCCATCAGGTGGGATTGTTGTCAAGCATTAACTTGTTCTATGTAAAAAAAAAAACAAGCATTCTCTGTGTTATTCCATATCTGTGGTTAAGTCATGTGCTAATAACAAATAATTACAAATTGCTTCTATTTCTGTGTTTATGTCCAAATATTGTAGTAATACTATTTTATTATTCAACCTTTTTACGCTAAGTGAGCCAATGGAAACTTATGTTTATCAGATTTATTAGCAGAAGACTTGTCTACGCCACTCGATATCAAATACGTGTTAAAGTAGGTGAAGTTTTACTTACGCAACATTTCTACCTGTAGAATACGGTAACGGCATGTTTTATCGATTGAATGTTTAATATAATTTACAGGTGAACAACTCGATGATACTTCAGCGGAACATAACACTCACCGCCCAAGTGGTGATAACTCTCGAAACGGTCAAGAACCTCAAGGATATCGGTGTACGGGAGGTGAGCAGTTGCTATTGCCTGTTTCATTTAACGCCCTTGAGCTACAACTTCAAAATCATTCAGGTATTCTCTATGTACGAGGCAATTCGTACATCTTGCTTCGTTGACAATTTACATGAGCCGCGCGATCATTTAATAGCTTCAATGAAA
>DWPT01005067.1:0-12569 GCA_018251895.1 Agathymus mariae mariae | reverse complement strand
CGAAGGTTTTTCCAATAATACTCAATATTTCTTTTTTCGTTTTCAAGGTTAGGGCTAGATTATATCATAAGTTGACCCTTAATTATTGACAAGGTTATTCCTGCACATATGTACATTTTCAAATTGTTTTTTCTTTAATTGATCTGGAATATCACTCAAAATATCAAGATAATTTGAGCAACATTTGTGTAATCTAGAACTATCTAACTCAAAGAGCTCTATCAATTGATTTTTTAATTGATATACTAAAAAGGACACAAATGTCCACAAAGAACATCGTCGACGTATGTATTACTAATCAACCTTTGTGCAGCAAGCGGATACATTTCTTTGTGTTATTAGGCTAACTCAATTAAACATAGAGTAGCCAAGGAAGTGGAGGTCTTTAAGCCATAGGTTACTATTTGGAGCTGTAAGCACATGATACGCTTCCTAGGATCATCTCGCCAAAGAATATTCTGTAGGCAAGTTTGGTGATCATTGATTTAAACTTGATGAAACGTTTATTCTATGTCACAAATGAGTGTGAAAATGTAAGTTACAAACAGAATTAAAATGTCAAAAAGCTAACTGTGCACCATTAGCCCATTCAACATGATGTCATTTTAAGAGATACCTGGCTGCGAGATTTCATGCTTCCATTAAAAACCATTCGAATCCGAGTTGTCTTATTGATATTATTAATGACGGCGTGATGGGCCTAAAAATAGACAGGGTCAATATTGACGTCATAACTAGCAATGTCAATCACCTTAGCATGTCTCTGATCTACGTATTGCTCTATAAACATTTTATATTCTTTTAGTAAAGGATTGGTTTGAAACGTCTTTTCCAGCATTAAAATGATCTAGTAGACAATTGAAAACGAATCTGCAACTCCTCCATTCGGATAACAAGAGGCATATCCACATAGAAACGTTTGTTCTTGACAGCCAAAGACTTTTGAAAAATCTTTTCAGCCTTCTCGAATTCATCACACGTGAGCTTTGCAGACTCAGGTAACCTTTCAGACAGCTAAAAGTTTTCAATTACATTTTAAATCTTATTATAATCCTGAATAGCTGAATTACTAACTAAATTATTACAATAACCTGTGCTTACAGTACTTTCACAAATATTACCACCTATTACATAATCAAATAGTGTTCTGCAGCACAGGTTCATTATGAAGCTTAATACAACTATGTAATATAACATTAAAATAAATATAAGCAAAGTTAGGTGATAGTAATAAGAATTTAAAATCTGATGGGTCATTAAAATCACAATCTGATAGTGTTATACTTTTGGGTAAATTCCAGTGACATACATTAATGTCATATTAATTGTAGGGGCAATCTAGTTGTGCTTGAATCAACAACATAACATTTAAAATTTAATTTTACATTATTATGGCATGAAAGCAAACTAATACGACAGTTAAAAAGGTCAGTTACATTATATTGCATATTCATTACAGTTATAGTAAAATAAACTACTTCACAACCTACATTAAAATGTCACATAAATCCGTTAGTTAAATACATTATTAAGTTGATATACTCGTAAAATATGTAAGTGTAATATAGTTTAACTAACAATAAATTCAATCCGGTTTATCATTACTTTTTGGACATTATAATATAATTCTTGTTATTAAGTAGGTAGATGTGAACTTTAGGCCTTTTACCGTAACGCAGAGCTTTGCGGTTAACACTCGTAGAGTCTACTGACCCTGATTATGCTCTGTTCCGAAGCGAAACACGTGTTGGTGACGGTATGTATGTTGGTATATACTTTTATTTATCATAACTGCATGTTTTCCTTTGTGGGAGGGAGGGAGGTTCTATGCATGTATAGAAGTATATACCATCATTCATTGTGCTTGCGGATTATTGCAAAGTAAATTAATACTAATTTAATAACAATGAATTTCCGCAAAGTAACGCCTGATCTATACGTTTAGTTTGTTGTTTATAATATCCAAATTTCCTTCTACGACATACCCATTGACATACCTTATAGCATTACGAATACTTTAAAGTTTTAACTGTAATCGATATGGGTATAAAATATAAAAATAGTGAGTACTCATTACTTGTAAAATGTAGTATAATTTATTATTAAGTACTTGCAACTAAATAATACGTATCTTTTGTTAAAAGTAAAGTAAAATTATAAGTAGTTTTTCATCTATTCTATACATATAAATAAAATGTAAATGTCTGTGATTTCAAAAGAATTGCGTTATGTCTAGTATAATGGTTACTATCACGGCACCAGTACCTATAGAAACCGTTTTAAAATATTTGTCTGTCTTGTTTGTCTGAGCTAAATCAGAATGCATGAATATAAATATCAAGGGCGGGTGTACCTAAAGTCGTAATCTATGAGATCAACCAGACTCTAAAAGCTGACTCCAAAATTGGATAAAAAAAAGGATTTGGGATTATAAACAGAGTTACATTATAATTACGAATGATTCGAGCAAAAAATTATCGTATAAAGCTTTTCCTCATGTAGTTTATGTTGCTAATTATGAATTAGTGTTTTTAATGTCAAGTTGATACTTCCACATTACAATGCAGTTCTAAGTTAATGAACATAAGGACTATGTTTTCCGAAACGATACGAAGGCGGATCTCTGTTTCAAATAAGTTATATTATATTTTATCTCAATGAAATACATTCTTGCTTTCGGATAACAAACTGAGTCAGGGTTAACAAGGATGATGGTAACTACATAATAGCTTCAAAATAAACTAGATGTAATAGTAGACTACTTTTGAAAAGCTGTTTAGATTAAATGAATCGGTTTTCATCACAAAAGTATTCAATGTTACTTAACAAAAGAGACCTATAGCTGGCGTTAATCATAAACCTCCTGACAAATTAAACAGCACAGACTGCACTTGGATCAGTGACAATCAGAAATGAAAATGAGGACTTTCGTTTCTGCAGACATGTTAAAATGTAGGATTCAGTTTTATTTGCAGACTGCTATCGTTAAACCTTGTCTGAATGCGACAGTGAGACATCTATTATGCAAATAACAAAGCCATGTATGCAATGTTGATTATGAAATTAAAAGTAATTTTATGTTTTAAACGTAATTTCAGAAAAGAAGTCACACAGTATATAAATGAAACATAAATTATAGATGAATTTAAAAACTCAATGTTTTAAAATACTCAGTACACACTTATTAAGATTTTGTATTTTTTTATCTACGACATTGATAACTTGTTACTATGAATAAAATGAGCAACTAATTTCGTAAACTTAGGGATTTTAATAAACACATGTAGAAAAAGATATTTACACACAAATTACTATTTAACAGCAAACAGGCTTAATTAATAAATAATTTTGGATAGTGATTACTCACTAATTTTCCCTTAAGTATACATAGTAATGTGCATACTAAATAACAGCATACTAACTTATTTTTTTTTATAAGTTTATTTAATTTCCCTCGGGTATTCATGATAAGTTGCATGTACTATCTGTTGATATATTTTGTTTACCACATGACAGCATTCAGGCTTAATAATTATTTTGAATAAAAATTGTAAGATCATATATTTTTGCTTGAGATTCATAAAAAGTTGCAAATACTTTGGGTGTTTTTTTTCAGATGCATACAAAATAAAATTTAAGATTAGGGAAGTAGATGCCATCTTATACTATGCTTACCTTACAAATAATTGTTCTTGATTGTTAACTCGCCATGATACAACTGTAGCCCCTGTAAAATTGATTACATTAGCATTTACATTTATTTTATATCATACTAAACTATCAAATATTGAAACAAATAGAAATTAGAACCTACATACAATTTTTAAATTTAGAAAATAATATTATTATGTATGTAATGGTAAATAAAACTTGTATGATGTAATGTTTAATTACTTCATGAATTCAAGTGTGATACCAATCATTTCCTAATTATATAAATGTTGCTAGACAACTTATAAATATTTTTTTGTGAGTACATCAACTAACAACTTACAATTTAGAAGCAAGTATCTACAGTTTACTTCCTACAATCCAATAGCCAAGGTCATAACTCCACAGACAGCTTCTTATTCTATTCACTCAAAAAAAAACTCGTTACCTCTTATATCCACCGGCCAATTCTTATTATACCGAATTCGAAAATGAAGGTATAAAATTTAAGTAACATTTTTAGAAAAGGATTCATACTTTAACCATTTCTAAAGCTACATATGGTTCTTAACTTTAATTTTACATTATCCAATTTAAAAGTTTCGCGCATCTCTTCAAAAATAAATAGCGATAAAAGTTTTACATACAGGTTATCCGGCTTTTGTTACCAGTATTTCAAAAACAGATTGAGCTATACCGACACAAATAAAATAATCGCTACAAATATAATAAGCACTTTAAATTATTTACTTACCGAAAAGATTCACGGTACAAGTTGTATTGTTGCCTCTGTCGAGAACGACAACACTCGTTGCTGCCATTTTACAATTGACAGCGTAGCCAACTGCCAAAGCCTGCCGTTTAGTAAGGACGCCCACTGGCAGTGACAGTGACTATGTTTGGTGTTACCAGTGTATCAATACTGTATTTTTCTGTTGTTATTTGTCTGTTTCTATTTATTTAAAACTAATAATTATTATATTTTATTAAAGATAGTCTATATAATAGAAAAAATATATAAAGATACTATGTGTTTATTTAAATGAATATGTAATAAATTTGTGATTATTGTAATTTAGAACGCATTTTTATATAACCAATAAGAAACAGCCAACGCTGTGCCGGTTAGTGTCATTCGCATAAGCATCTTACGTGTATTGTTCCGGTCTTTGTCGACCTAATCTCATTTTCTTGAGCTTACTCATACTACGTACAGTAGTGCTTACTCGCCGGTGAATCACAAAATGTTTGGATCACATAAAATAATATTTTTATTAGGCATAATTTATTTATGTAAAGCTGCTGAAGAAGATGTACTTGAACTTACAGACTCAGACTTCTCAACTGTGATATCTCAGCATGATACCGCTCTTGTCATGTTTTACGCACCGTGGTAAGTAACACAATTTTCTATACGTATTTATAAGTTTAGTTTATGAGATTGAGTGTTAATTTATGACGATAACAGTTTTGAGTTCGTGAATGTTTCTTTGCAGGTGCGGTCACTGCAAAAGACTGAAACCAGAGTACGCTGTAGCGGCCGGCGTGCTCAAGCATGATGATACACCGGTAGCGCTTGCTAAGGTAGACTGTACGGAAGGCGGTAAGGCAACCTGTGAGCAGTACTCCGTTTCAGGATATCCGACTCTGAAGATCTTCAGGAAAGGAGAGTTGTCTCAAGAATACAATGGTCCTAGAGAAGGCAGTAAGTAACTAATATGAATCTACCCACTGACTTTATTTGTGTTTGTTTAGTGACCGTCGTAACATTGAATTATCACATTTCATTAAATTAATTGATTAATTGATATTGGTGGTGATATTACGATTAGATAAAAGTACATGTACTGATTATACAGTGGTATAAATTATCAAGTTGTTCTTGTTTTTTCTTCATGGGCATTATACCAACATTGTTATACATAAATATATATGAATCTTATTGAAGCAGTATTTTTTTATGCTAACAGATGGCATTGTGAAGTACATGAGAGCCCAGGTTGGACCAAGCTCAAAGGACTTGTTGAGTGTGGCTGATTTTGATGCGTTCCTGTCTAAAGATGAAGTTGTTGTTGTTGGCTTCTTTGAGAAAGAAACAGACCTCAAGGGAGAGTTCCTTAGCACTGCTGATAAATTGCGTGAGGAAGTCATCTTCGGTCATTCATCTGCTAAGGCTGTCCTTGATAAGACTGGGTTTAAGTAAGTAGCACATGCATTTTTTGGTTACTAATAATAAATAAATGTTTACACACTCACACTTCTGCACTAGGATTCCCTGTGTTGTGGGTGGTGTCGACATACACAAATATGACAACACAAGCATCCATGACCTAAGAACAAACATTTATCTTTCACATAAATGTCTGCCACAGCCGGGAATCGAACCCAGGACCCCTCGCTTGGCAGGCAAGGTCAGTATCATCAAATTAACATAGTTTTTTTAATATCACAATTTTTATTTGATTTTATATTAGGATTTCTTGGTGTGGATACTTTTCAGGAGAAAGGTTTAAATTACATACTTTGTTAGAATACAGTGACTATAAGCTACATTTAAGTTTGCCATAAATTTTTTATACATATTTATTAAGTACCTACTTGAATTGAAGTTCATTTAGTTTATTCTGTAATAATGTATTCTATACAATATTTGATTTAAAATCAAGTCCATAGTCCAAGTCAATAGATTTATGGTTTTTAACTAAGTGTGACATAAACACCTCCCACAACCCACACTAATTTCAATCTTAATAGTTTCCATATTGGGACAGCCTAGAATACTCCTCCAATCCCATGCTGACAGAATAGGGTGTCATAAGAGGTGTCAGAAGCCAGCCTGCTTTACATAAAATATATTATCAGTATTATTATGAAGTCTTTAATATTATTATCTTTCCATAAAGCCTGCCTGGCTAGCTATACCACTCTCCTACTTCCGGCTGTTCCGGCTGGGGGCTTGAAAGCCAGTTCTTTCTTTCTTACCTTGTTCTCATTTCCTGCATCAGTGATACCTTTGGTTTTTGCAAAGACTTTACGCTTAACACTCGTGGAGTCTACTCACCCTGATGATGCTCTATTCTGGAGCGAAACATGTGTTGGTGATGGTATGTATGTTTATGTATATACTTTTATTTATCAAAATGGCATGTTTTCCTTTGTGAGAGGGAGGGAGGTACAATGCATGTATAGACCATCATATATTGTACTTGTGGATTGTTGCAAAGTAAATTAATACTAATATAATAGCAATGAATTTCTGCAAAATAACACCTGATACTATCAATCTTTGGTCTTGCTGATGTCCATGTGCGATGGTGACCACTTACCATCAGGTCGCTCGTTTGTATGTTTGTCAGCTATTACAATAACAAAAAATTCTTCTTAAAACAATTTCTATAGTTCTTATAATATTGTTTTTATATATTTACTTGTCTATAGTCTATAAATAAATAAAAAAACCTAAGATATTTTGTATGAAAAATTAGTACAGTTGTTGACTTGTAAATAACAGCATACAATGTGTTTCAATCTTTTGTCTAACAAAGAACATGAGTATAACAGAAATTAACATAATTTTGTTAGCTAGTCTACAACATATGTTATGCATAAATATTTGCTTTATATTTTGACATGTTAAATATTTTAGTATCTTAAAAATGAAGAATGTATTTAAGTTCAATACCATTTAATTATTCACAAGCTGATGTTGAAGGATGTTGATTATGATGTTTGAATTGAAAATTATTTAGGAAATAAGACTAGATCTGCAAATTGTTTATAATATCTAAACTATTAGATATTTATTATTAATATTAATATGTAGTATTCAATATTCTAAAAACCAACTAATAGTGTTATTATATGGTGGGCATGAACATTATTTATGGATAAAAATAACTTGGTAAAAAACTGAAACATCACAAAATGTAATTAACCTATTAGATGATTTTAAATTTCTAAGTGGTCTTCTATCATTGTATTATCTGAATCACAAATATATTACTCTGAATAATATAATTATAAAATTTTATAATACTGAATAATATATTCACAAATATAAGAAAAAATCACAAACAAGAGTTTTTAAAATTATGATGATAGAGTAGGTACAATTCATCAAGGGTTTTATAAATCTTCAGTTAATGTATTTGGATGATATTATTTATCTGTTACTGACAAAGCTTGGTTATTTTTGTCTACTTGTTGGCCCACAATGACTTTCCTTTGTCAAAAAAACAGTGGCCACAGTGTCTTCAGATTGCTTTCAGTTACTGAATGATTTTTAATTTAGGAATTGCCAAGGTTTTGTGGATCTTGAGAAGTTTTAATTTGGTAAACCCTCAATGAATTGTTCAGTCATCTTTATTGATATGCAATAGAAATTTTATTCTACTAAATCTATCTTCGATTAATACTCAATGTATTTTTAATATTTCCAATAAACTTAATTTAAATGCCTTCTCAACTGTAGTCATTATTGTGAATATATATATTTATAAGATTAATAAGTGAAATTTCTCTAAGATTATACGTTCCTCTTTTTTTTATTTAATTTGTCGAACTTATAACAGTTAAATAGGTTAAAACATACACAAGACCGAATTTATAGTGAATCCGTAACTACTTATCCGTAAAATCTTTAGTGACGCCCATAATGATGGATATTCAGTATTTAAAATTGATTAGTAACAGTGCATTATCCTTAGTTTCACACATATTAAAACACTATTCTGTGAAGGATGACGTGTTTCGTTTCTTTATTAAATAGGCATATAAATATCATTTACAGTTGCAAATACTGAATTTGATATTGCGTCACATGAATGTATTATGTGTAAATAACTTGGTATATTAAAATTAATAATGATACTTAATGTGTATTTTATGTTTATTTTGGTAAGGCAGTTGGAAGTCGATTTATTTTTTAAATCTTTACTATACCATACCTGTATGCTTAACACCAACAATATCATATGATCATACATATATTCATGCATGCATATTATCATATGAATTAAATTTATGCAGGAATTTACCATGGCTATACTGTAAAGAATACTATGATATACAAGATAGCTGATGTGTGAATTCTTTTGTCAACAGGGACAATGTGGTGCTCTACCGACCGAAACGGCTCCAGAACAAGTTTGAAGACTCCTCCGTCGAGTACAAAGGACAGGGCTCCATCAAGGCGTTCATCAAGGAGAACTAGTGAGTAGTCGTCGCTTTGTCTGTTTGTGTGGACTCGATACTTGTGCCCCATTATCCACCTGTTTAATAGTCTGGTCCGTTCAGCTCTCGTATTCCACTACATATCTTGACGATTAAATAAAAAACGACAGAGAAATACAATTCTCATTGCCAATAGCTCAACCTTGCTTAAGTGTATACTGCCACGATGTTCAGATTGCTGGATGCATTAGTGGCGAACGCAAATGACGTAGGTTTTAAAAATCCCTGACGGCCTCGTAGAAGATCGAACGAGCGAACGACAATAACATACAAAACTGCTTAGCAATTATCATTTTGGTGGCTGCTCAGCACGACCGAACAGTATTTGCATCATTATTAAATTGTTGATTACACTGCTGTCTTTATTGTCCGACTAGACTAAGTGTAAAACATAGTAGTTTAAGTATTTTTGTGCTAATTACTATATATAGTTTGCATGGTTTAATACAATAAAATAAAAGAAGTCTGACGTGTAACTGTGTAGTGTATTTCTAATTGAACAACTCACTCCCATGTACTTAACACTTAGTGACTGTGATCTTTCGCCCACTAACGCTATGTTCCCTTAGCCACGGTCTGGTTGGCGTGCGTACAAAGGACAACGCACGAGACTTCGTGAACCCTCTCATCGTTGCCTACTACGACGTCGACTACGTCAAGAACCCCAAGGGCACCAACTACTGGAGGAACCGTGTGCTTAAGGTACCTAGAATAATATGGATACTCACAATATCCACCCCGTAATTTTATATTTTTTAAAACCATATACCTACTTGACTAGTCCAGTCAACCTATGCATGTCCAATATATTTCTTGAAGGATTTTTTTTTATTTAATCTGTGTTTTGTCACCGTATACGCTAGGTTGCCAAGGAAATGTCCGAGGTTAACTTCGCCGTCAGTGACAACGACGATTTCACTCACGAGCTGAACGAGTACGGCATCGACTTCGCCAAGGGAGACAAGCCTGTAGTGGCCGGACGCGACGCGGACGGGAATAAGTTCATCATGAGCGAGGATTTCAGGTAACCCTCTTTCTCTCCCATTATTCATCCCTATTTTTGGGTAGCTTTTTTATAGTTATACTAGTATGCAGACAAAAATCTAAGTAAATGTTCGTTGTCTATAGTTTATAAATTTCTTGTTATAGAGCACAATATAGAATGAGTATATGCTGTATCAAATGATGAATTCATAGCTAAACTATCAGTTGGTATAACACAGCATAGCTATTTTATTAATATTATAGAGAGTATTGATACACTTTTTGTCAGCGGAAGTTTGAGCGACATGAATAGGTTTGCTCATGATCTAGTGAGGAAATTTAATTAAGTTTCTCATCAGCGTTAATTTTCCTAAACATATTCCGTCTATAATCTTACTTGCCGAACGAAGTATATCTGAATGTTCTGATACAAGATTCATTGGAATATATATATAACTTTAATTATTTTAATTTTTTTTTATATCAAGGTATAATTTATGTCACGAAAAGGTAAAAACAGGTTATAAAAAATTAATACTATTTCAGAAGAATTAATTAGTCCTTATCAACAGTCACGCTTCAGTTAACTTCTTATTGTAGTTTAATGGTTGTTCATGCGAAGGATTTTATCGTAAATGCTATTAAAATTACATATATGCCTTATTACTGTATACTTCAGTTTTATTGTTAAGTAATAATAACATTTTACATAAATATGTAATGACGAGTTTTTTTGTAATGATAAAAAATTTATAAAATGTGTGGTCTTTTAATGACAGATTTCGTGTTAAGTGGTTTGACGTACAACTAATTACCTTACGATGCAATATATTTGAAAAGTTGAAAAAAAATTTTAATATAATAAGGATCACTTAATGCAATTTTTTTTTTAGTATCATTAACAAATTTTTATTAATAATTTTGGTCGTATTAGGATGGCCTAGATTACTCCCCCCCCCATCCCATGCATGGCAGAACGGGGTGTCGTAAGAGGCGACAGAAGCCAGCCTGCTTGGTGGTAGTGTTTCGCGTCAGAATTATATTATCTATATTATTACCGGTATTATTTTTTCCGTGAAACCTGCCTGGCTAGCTAACAGCTTTGTGAAAAACAACTTCGAATAAATTTTATTTCATTTCATGACAATAGTGACCTTGTATTTCTATCATTATTTCAGTATCGAAAATCTGCTGGCCTTCACTAAGGACCTCGTTGACGGTAAATTGGAGCCATTCATTAAATCCGAGCCAGTGCCAGAAAAGAACGACGGACCTGTAAAGGTGGCGGTGGGCAAGAACTTCAAGGAGCTGGTGACGGATAGTGGCCGCGACGCCCTCGTAGAATTCTACGCGCCCTGGTGCGGACATTGTCAAAAACTGACACCCGTGTGGGACGAGCTTGGAGAGAAGGTAGTGTTTGTATTTTATAACCCTTCAAATTATACTTATTGCAATGCGGAGTAATAGAATGAAAAAAATCATGATGAAAGAAATTTGCATTTGAAACATGATTGTAACAAAGATTACATTCAGACAATGTATAAATAAACTTTATTATAGGATAAAAATTATTTACATTTTATGATATATTGATCTTACATACACAAGTGTGTACATATACATTTGCTACACACAAATAATAATACTTTTAGCCACTCTAATCTGTACAAGAAAAAAATGATCAGTTATATGATTATTTACTTTTAACAGTTGAAGAACGAGGAAGTGGACATAGTAAAGATTGACGCAACTGCCAACGACTGGCCCAAGTCACTGTATGATGTATCGGGCTTCCCTACTATCTACTGGAAACCGAAGGACAGCAACAAGAAACCCATTAGATACAATGTAAGTATATATAAAGACATCGCATTCAATTGAGTTTCATTTTTAATAGACTACAAACAGGCAGATGCCGATCAAAATGGAAGAGAGAGACCCGCCTATTTGTTCAGTTCTAAACTGCTGACAGCCCTTAATGTGATTCCTGACTCTGTCAGATATTTCCAACAAATGTTTGTACTTGAAGAACTTTATCATAGAACAGAGCTATAAGGCTAAAAGCGTTTTTAATATCTTCATGTGACAATTCAAAATCCCAATATGATTGAACACTTTATTGTTAAAAATAGGGAGGCCGCACACTTGAAGATTTCCTCAAATACATCTCGGAACAAGCTTCCAGTGAGCTGAAGGGCTGGGACAGGAAGGGCAACGAGAAGAAGGATGAATTGTAAACACATTGTTGTGATAAGAAGCTTTCCATGAAAGATCTGCGAGTGAAAGAGTTCTGAGCAAGGAGAGTGCCACTGGTATATATTGAAACACACTGGTTGAAATATGAGTGTGTTTTGTTTCCACTCTTTCAAAGTCCATTAAATATTTTTATCAATTAATCTGCACTTCCAACTTCTAGCAATAAATAATTTTAATACTAGGTCAATTTTCAACAAGTGACCACTATCATCTATTGCGAAGGATTTTCCCATACAGTACTGAATACTTACTATGTAGTTGTAACAATATTAATAATACAATGTTTTTGATACCAGTGACAGTTATCAAAGTATGAATGATATCTGGTATATCACTAATAGACCCTTGAATACAGTAATTTTTAAATGCATTTCTTTATATTTTGTCAGTGGGATAATAATAAATAAATTAGGATTATTTATAATATGTGTTTTGTTTAATTTCTA
>DWPT01005066.1:0-12571 GCA_018251895.1 Agathymus mariae mariae | reverse complement strand
ATTAAATATAATTTCCATACTTATTATTCTTAAGATACAAATAGGCACACACAAAGTATTAGATATTAGATAGATTCATAAAAAAAATATATTGTTATTAGTATCTAATATAATGTGGAAAATAAGCGTGATGTCCATTTCTAAATGGACATGTAAATTAACACGGTCCAAACAATTATTGTTTCTAACTAACTGGACAACTTTAATGAAAACTGTTCGCCACCCGGGGACTCCGGACAAGAACATATCTGAACTGGGAGATGGCAGGGTAAAATTAGCGAGTCAACTACACAAGCCTGTAATCGGACATGTGGGTTATATAGCCGACCATTGTTTTGGCAGTTTACGTTTGCTAATGTTTGTAATAAGAATTAATAATATATTCCTATCTCTGCTATGACATAATAGTAATCGCTAAAGAATTGCGACTACCAATTTATTGATATGAAACGTAGCAAAAAGTGCGAAGAAGATCTTATTTTACGTGTTTTGAAACCTAGGGACCGTAAATCTCAAATAGAGTTAGCTTATACTGTTATTTTTGGGGACGCTTACGGGTACGTAATACATTACCAAAATCATCTTTATGCTTTTTCTTGAATAAATTAAACTTTGGATGGCTGAAATAGAACGTTTCATATATTAAAAGGGCTGTTAGCAAAAATATCCTACTTAGCGGTGTATAAGAGTACTTGATTGACATGTGAATTTCACAAAGAACTGTATTCATAATGCCAAACTTTGAAACTTCAAACACTGGCTTTCAAAAAAGGAATATTCAATAATGTGTTTTTACCTCATAGACATTTTTGCCTCCAACGGTCTTCCAGGAATAGAAAAACGAATAGCAATAAATTTTATAATCGTCAATCGGAATCTAATGGCTATTGATAAAATCATATTATACATTTATAATACCCGTTCACACACATTCTATAAATTTCATATCCCGTTATGAAACCTAGTTAGGTTAGCCCTTTGTATTAGTAAGGGGCTTAAAGTGCATATCTCATGAAGTGGCTTGATAAAAAATGTCACTTCCCTCATAGAGTATCTCATCCTATCAATATTCAAATTGAAGGTCGCTTGCCAAGAGATCTCAGGCACATGGTCCATTAAATTGTGATAGGCAAAGAATGCCTTACTTAAGGACCCCAGCCGACCCTTTTATCTGAAATAAGCTTATCATGTGTATAGATGTGAAACCTAAATAAGGGCGGTGTGGTTTGAAAATATATATGACAACAAGTTTTCCATTATGAGCGAAGTGGATCCCTATTCATAACTTTGCGCCTTTAGAAATAGGTGAAACCCTCCATCATAACTTTACATGACGCTGCCCATATTAATTACATAAAAGTAAACAAAGTCTGTGAGGTAGCTCATTCAATTTATTTGCTATATTGGAGGATCGAGAGATTATATGGTATTTCTGGAGTTTTTTTTTTTACTTTACGTTTTCAAGAGTGAATTCAATATAAAACGTTATATTTTATCTTCCTTCGGTCTCTAAGTCAGTACTGCTGGGTATAGTTTCGATAATTTTAAGCTTTTCATTCATTGGTAATTTTTGTAAAAAGAGTTCTAATTACTCATATATAAAAAAAAAAAAAACTGGTTATCATGTTTAATTACTAAACGGCATAATAAAATAGTTTCACTTGCGTTTAAAATCGTTTAAATTCAGTTAAACAAGAACCTAATTTCTAAAGACACTCACGAACAGATTTATGTTATTTCGAACTACGTCAGAACATTATATTATATTTTTCGTACCAAACAAATCCATTTTGCTAGTATCTACATAAATTTAAACATCTACATGAATAAAATTACGGAAGCTTGCTGCTTAGAACATATAAGACATCTCACTGACTCTAAGTAAACTACTCAATTACTCAATACCCTCAGGCAGTAATCCGTTGGATAGGTAAACTTACTCACAACATATTGGCTGAAGTAAGATCTCTTGGGGCGGTTAATATTTTGTTTAACCGTATAAATCAAAATATATTGCTTATAAATGTTAATACGCTCAAGCTTACTATACGAGTAACACCTTAGTGAACGTCACTAAGATTTTTCAGTGACTAACGTAATGTTTTTCAACTAAAATAACGTAGTAATAATTAAAAAAAAACTGTTTGATTGTAGGATTCTATGATACTCAATATATCTAAAATAAATGAACTGATTTTCATAAAATTTGGAATATCACCTAAATGTTTTAACGATTATCGAGCTTACGGTCTCATAATCTTCAGAAGTCATCATCACATATCGGAATTTATATAAACTTGGAAGCAAATATTATGGATAAGTTATTAAAAAATAAATCCGACAGGGATTTTCACAATTTCAAAAAAATATTTTGTGTTCTTATGGAATAAAACCTAAATAGTTCAAAGTTAATTTAAATCAAATAGTTTTATGAAAAAAATACTTTTAGAAGACAATATATACAAATACAATATATATAAATATAATATAGAGAGTGAAAATTTTGTAAATTTGTGTGTTTGCGGGAGTTAATTTCCGGAATTAAGGCACTTATTTAAAAATTCTTTTACCATTATGGACATAGGCTAAATGGTAAAAAAATGACTGTTTTTCTGTCTGGATGCGATAACCTCAAAGATTAAAGTAAAAAATAAAAATAAAATAAAATATATAAAATGTAAAAATCATGTTTCCAGAAGCGAAGCGACGGTGGATTACTAATCTATCTTTACATATTATAAAATTTTAACTTATCGCTTCTTGTACATGAAGCTTATGTCAAAAAAAAGAATATTAAGGGCCATATTTTACAATAGAACCCAAAACAATAGTTATTGAAAAAAAAAACGGTTTGTATGTGCGTATGTTCATGTTAATCTCGGAAACGGCTCCACTGATTTCATTGTTATTTTCAGTGAATAAAAGCTCCAGTATAATAAGATAACACAATTATAGTACAGGAAATGACCAAAATGCAAAATGAAGAGTGGTTTTTAAAATGGAGAGATCTAAAGGTAAGGTAAAATATTCAAGCTGACCTCGATGCATAGTGACTAATTGTAAAGGAATGCAAAATAAAAGGTAATGTGAAACTATTGTCATTAGTCAGCCCCTTTTGTGCGGTCCATAATTTATTTAAACTATGGAAATGTCTAATTTATTCCTGCGGCAGTGCTGAGACTTACAAGTTTTTAGAGCAAAATTGTAAAACATTTCTTGCTGATATTTACCAGCATGATGAAGTAATTTTCCATAATTGTTACATTCAAATGGAACGCAGGCTAATGTAGGTTTTGTGCACATTATTATCGGCTGTAGAAGCAAATTATGTCCTAAACGTATTATTTTCTAACTGAGAAAGTAGTGAAAAACACTAAAAACGTTACATAGTGGCTAATGAATTTATTAAGTTCGTCGCTTGGTACAGTTCGAAAACTTAGAATGCGCTCAGTTTGCAAGTTTCGTTTTCCACAAATGTCCCTGCTAAAAATGAGTTGAATTTTAGTATATATATATATAGAATTAGGTGTCACAGAAATTGATTTTTGGGAGTCTACTCTGCCATAAACTGAAATAGATCATAAAGGATGTAGTCTAGATTGTATTGCTAAAAAGATATACGATTTTTTAGCAAGATTTTGAATGAAGTATGAAATGTATGTAAGTATTAGATAACCAATATATGTAACCAATAGATTGTATATAGGAAAATATAGGTTTTAATACAGAATAAAACTCCTTCAATTTCTTCCGAAATCGTGAAATAATTTTGGTTACATTTACAGTACGTATTCATTCGGATTGCATTAGGATTTAACCTATTCGTTTACAAACGATAATATTATGAAAGTACGAGTAACTGATATAAAATACAAATATAGTCGGTCTGAGTCGTATTGATACTATTAAGATGGAAAGCATCATTCACAGACCCCACAGACTTTTCAGTTCTTGCTAGGTAAGCAACAGGATCGTTATCGGTAGTTCAATGGTACCAGTGGCAAAATACCACTACCGTGATTCGGAGGGCACGTTGAGCCGATCGATTCAGTTGTTATTATTAGAAGTAACTCTTTAGTAACTTCTAGCTTACTTCTAGGCTTTCTGAATTCCGAGGAAAGACGAACTTTGCAGTAAGTCACTAATCGAATGAAGCCAAGCGCTATATTAAAAGAGATATTGAAAAATATAATGAGTTATACAAGTCTATTTTAATTTATTTTAATTTTTAAAAATGAACTATAATATTATTCACGTTTCATTTGAGGTGTAATAAAATATAACTATAAAGAATAATACGAGTTTGGAGCTTTTTTTATTCCGTGTGAGTCCCTTTTTGAGTGAAATATTACACTTTTTGTGTCGCAGCGCTCAGGGAATATACATCAGACGAATACTTAATATTTGACTTGGAAGTTATTATTGTATTATTTCATCTGTGTTTTTGTTTTACAACGAAACGAACATTTATTAATGCCTCCACGATCATTTGCCTCGAAACCTAATATTTTGCTATTATTTATAAATATCAACTCGTATTTGTCTCACTACTCGTCAAGGGTGTTTTCTCCGAATGACAAGAATTGACTTAATAAGATACAAGATTATGCAAAATCTAAGTATGCGTGAAATGCTTAAGATCTTTTTTTCTACCTAAGCAACTTATAATTAATTTTTGATACGAAGATGATAAGGGAAAAATGAAGTGTCGATAGATAATACAATTACAAAGGTCAAGCGGAAATTTGAATTGCAAATCATTCAGTTATAATCGCTGTAGTACTATAAATTATTTACTCATTAGTTTACAACCGACCAGTTTGCCTACTCATTGTTTCCTATTAACGAAACCATTAACTCGGTTCTGTATATTGTCATTAAAAGGGGCTCTACTCAGCATTAATTTTGGTCGCTCGCAATATCACTTTTCAATCTAAAATGACAATTGGAATTCGCCATGCTTGTATTAGGACAAGTAATTAATTATGAATTTCAAATAAAATGCAAAACAGAAATATTAATTACTGCAAATTTTATCAGATGAGTAAAAAAGTTGATTGTTTTTAAAGGGAACAAGCGGTATGTTTACCCAAGCTAAGTTCAATGTAGTGTTACCATCTGAAGATACTATAATACTGCATTACTAATAGCCACAATAAATTTTTGGTATAAATTTGTCCGAAAACGCGTAGTTTTATTTGAACTGATCACATTTTGCAGATCTTAATGAAATGCGAAAGTATATGATGCTTCATTATAATAATGCGATATGTGTAAAAATATATATTTATATCCCTAATCACGATTGATTCCATTCTACAAATGTAAATGTTTCACACTCACACCCCCACATTGTTATTCTCTATAGTACGGATGGCTTTGGCTAGGGGCAAGCATCCGTGATCCGAAAACGAACATAATATTTGTTATAGGTATAAATATTTGTTGTCGCCGGGTTTCAAATCTGGGACCCTTCGCTTGGCATTTAGGGCCATTACAATTGGATTGATTTTTTAAAATTTTCTAATACACTTTGAAAACTTAGAATTATACCAGAATTCGTTTGTTTATGGTAAACATTTGTTATAGAGACACTTCATTTTACATTAATATCGATTTAAGACCATACGTATAAAGAGGCATGTCGTAAGCATTTAGCGGTAAGAGTGTAACATTTGGTCTATTAAGTCACGCTATTCACGAGTGATGCGGTCCGTAGATGAAAGGTCTGCACGCTTCTTCACACGACATAGCCGTATTACGCCGTTGCGTGCCGAGCGACTTAATGATCTCCGCTGCGTTATCATTCTGTTAACATCGTTTGAAGTTGCTATTTATTTCATAACTGCAGACCAATAACGTATAGTGCATTAATTGATACATATAAAATGGTACAATAAGTTCTTATATATGCAGCTTAATTTATATGGTTAATAATTAATAAATCTTTAAGGTAAATAAATAATTTATATGTCTGCATGAAGATCGATGGCTAACAATCCCTTTTAGTAATTTTAGTATAGAAGTGCAAAAGTATTTATTTCTGGTGGTCACCCTTCCTATTGACTGACGCCCCTCAAATTGCTTGTCACTCAATCAATTACGATTAACACAAGGATTACGTCGTTCTATAAGCTCTCCATTAGCACATGCCGTTGGTATATATAAATGAATAGGTTTCGTTATATTGATTATATTCAAAAGCATATACGGTGAATCAAAATTTAGTATTTTTAATTAGTTTTTCTGATTAAGATATTTCATTTTATTTATTTCACTATACGGAATGAAAATCCTTTCGAATATGAAGAGGAATTACCGTACTAATTAGCGAACTTCACACATTTTTGAGGATATTTACAGAATTTTCAGTACTTGAACGCGAGCCTTTAATGCGGGAGGTCGAAGTTTGAACCAGTAGGCTATCATAGAATTGTAGAATTAAGTTTAAGTAAAAAATTATGTAATGAAACTCGTATGCTTACCTTGGTGGATCTGGGGCATATTTCGCGACGCAAGTAAGGTTGATATCCGACCCCGCTCGCACGAAAAGCTCCGGCCCGGATAGGATTTCGGCTTTTGACACTGGTGAGAGGAAAACAATTTATTCACATCAAAATATTGGCTTTAATTTGGTAACAAAACAGTTGCCGCTTTTATGGCGGAACGGTTAATAATTGAAGCAAAACGGTATGTTGTTAATTGAGTTTCTTTTAGTTGAATTCAAAGTATTAGTGGCAATATAGAAAATTTAAAAAAACGCAATGAAATACGCATAGAGCCGAACTGGACGAAGCTCATCTCATGCGAATAAGTGATATTAATTATTCATAATTAATAATAATAAAGGTTTGTATTTAGATACAATAATGAGTAATTAGAATTGTCGTGTCACTCAACGTCAAGAATTAGTCAAAATCGATTTAATGCTGCACCCTGCTAATTAATAGGCGACTATGGTGAACTGTCCCTCCTGGTGGAAGTTTTTGGGCTCTTTATCGTTCAGTTCAATCACAATAGTACAATTAATCACAATAACAAAGTGGCAGGGTTCTTTCCTATCTTTACAATCAAACGTGAGATGTATTACGTGTTTCAGTTGAAGTGCCAGTAATAAGTGATTTCGTCGACGGACATCCATGAGAAGTAGTGACTAATTTATTATTTAAGCTTACATTTTCTAGACTCCAATAAATTCCACGTCGATGATTCATATGAAGAGACCGTAAATATGGCATTGCTTACGATTTACCCAGCTGTAAGGGGTATATACATATATGCACTTCACTTAATAACACAATTAAAATAATTTACAAGAATTCCATTTATTGTCTTTTGGCAACCCACTACTCCCAACATTTCAGTGTTTAGTGCATATTTATAAATAACTTTTAATTAACTTAACTTTCAATTAATTATCGCATTAGTACGGTTTTGTGATTTTTTTTTGTAGTCCGTTTAACTTTTTTAAAAACCTTTTTTTATTTATTTATTTCATTATTTATTTAATGGAACACCAACATAAGATGTAGTGTTTAAGTCTGTAATAAATTGTAGCGTAATATATTTTAAAATTACAAAACAATTTAAGACTAACACTAATAATTTAGGATGAATTAGTTAAAATACACTAAAATAGAGTCAGCTGAACTAAAATTAAAATCAAAACTCAAATAATAATAATAATCTTAAATGTCATTCAAAATTCGAATATATAAACTGTCATTATAATTATGAGCTGTAATTTAGAATTAGAATAATATTTATTTTGCATTTGTTAATTAATCATTACAAAGATGATAAGTCAATTATTTTAAGTTTTGTCAAAAAGTTAGGTACGGTGTCAAAATTAATGTCAAGGTACGGGTTTATTTTAACACAATCGTTAAACAGTCTAGATATATGGACAACGGGACATCGTTGACAACGTTTTTTAACTTTAAGCATAGGTTTTTTGAAGCGAAACAGATTATAATTAAATATAAATAACTTTCGAATATTGTTATGATTTTAAAAAATTCGATCATATCAATAAATCACCAGAAATGGCTATTAGATAGTTATTGTCCTGTTTGCTAATATTATGCCATATAAATTTCTCAAAATTACGTAGATATATTTTATGAAAAACATTTTAGTTCATGCACAGTAATCCGCTTCGTTATATACATATATGTGATAGAGATATTTAGATACCACTGAATGTCTGCGGTTACTGTGAAGCTCACACTCGGGATTTCGCCAAATTGTAGGCGCTCTTCAAATAACCACAAATATATTTATATCCCAGACACAAGTGGATTAGTTTTATAGATCAGTCACGTATGAATGTGAAGAAAAATGTATGTTTATCCATCTGTGTTTGAGAGTAATATGGGTATTAATGCACAATAGTCATATTTAATGTTGTAAGTGAAAGATACGCAAGAAATCAATTAGATCGGCTCTCCTTTGCCTAAAAACTAACCGAATCCGAAAATTGAGTTTGCAACCATTATAATTATACCGTCTACTCTTTATAACGAAAACAACGTATGTGACGGCAGATATGAATCGAATAAGACTGATGTAATAAAACAAACAAATCTTTTAATATCCTCGCCTGCCACAACAGTGGACGGGATGACAATGATTTTTAATCTGTCGTGCCGGCACAACTGTCAAACTTGACACCGTGAGAAAAATTGGTGCCAAGTTCATGTAAGTCTATCGGCGCATGGCCATCATCATTTATTTTTCATCATCACCAATCGGGTGGGCAGTGCCAACACCGGATCCTATTATCGTATAATTATCGAGGTAGAAGATCATCAAAGGCGTAAACTCAGCAGAACAGGTATGTCCCGTGCATTTGCCTAATCTGTTGTACATTTGCCTAATCTGTTGGTGCATACAACGAACCATGTAATTTATCGTACATCGTCTGAACAGTAAAGCAGTCTGTCCCAGGGAGCATTAAAGCCATTACAATTTTCGGTTAATGCTTACGCTACATAATGAAGAAAACACTGTGTACTTGTAAATAATTCCTGATACTTAGACGACACCGTACCTTAGTAGGTAATGAACCTGCCTGCCGAGCAAGGGATCCTGGGTTCGATTCCCGGCTGAGGTAGTCATGTATGTCAATAGCAACACTATTGCGAAGGTGTGATTTTGTGAAGATTTATTTTTATTATCTTTTAACATTCATTTATTCTTCTGATGAACCATGTAATTGTTTTTTCTACACGATTTCTGCTTAGCATTCTAAAAAGTACGTGGAAATGTCAAGGTTTGGTGGGTAAAATGTTCCAGGAGCTTTTCATATCACTTTCATATACTGTGTTTCACGGTGCGGAAATTATTATATTGTATTACAGGAAGTAAACGTCACATGAACATCCTTTAAGAATTTTGTCAATGTAATAGAATATAAAAATTACGAAATTTATTGGAATCCGACTCAATTATATTATTTTATCCCAAAGAACATTTGTAAAATCATACGATATTTGTAAAGAAATGAAACCATTAAAACTTTCATAACTACAAACAAAACAATAAACAATCAAATAAAAATATATGTATATATATATATATATATATATATATATGACACTCCATAGATATGAAATTAATATAATTTTCGGATTTACAGTATTTGCAAATGGCGGCTTTCAAGAGTATGTTAAGCCGTCGGCTCTGGTTGTTATCGTTAAATGGCAGCCGTTAAACCGTATCAAAGGCCTTCGGGTGCCATTGAAACTTCCAACATTTGAATTGGCCAAAATTCTCTTCCGTAGTCTGCACCAGATCAGCGTAGTGGAGTATGCTCTAGACCTTTTTAATTATGAGGAGAGTCATATGCAATATAGTGACTAATGAATTATGTTAACAATAATCGAATGAAGCCCACAAGTAACGGCTGGTTATATAGCATATCAGAATAAAAACAAATGTACACTATTGTTAGTAACACATTAATTGTCGCTGAACTTTTGTAATTAATTTAATGCTTGATGTCTCCGGTGGACTTGTTTTGTATGCTCCGGCTACCGACCAACAAATAGTTACGTGGTAAATTGTAATATGTGTTCAGACATTGACCAATCCTTCATTGATAAAACTTGTTCTCGTGTTCTTGTTGTTGTGAATGTTCAAGTAATTTGTGCATATGCGACATAGACTCCGTCAAGTTCACAAATTGTTTCCAGTTCTACCAGCATTTATTCTACAGTGTTGTCAGTTACTGCAAAATTGACAACACATTCAATAAAATTAACATTTACCACAATTGTAATATATTTGTTGTGGGTATTAAATTGAAACCAATGACACAAACGATATTCATCTCATTTCTAAGAATTAGGTAGAAAAGTCATCGGGATCTAAATTGTTCGTCTTGGAGTCTAAACTTCCAACTTCCCCCGTCTGTTGTGTGCCTTACTAAATTATGGGGGAACCTATTTCATTACATATATCCTGTTGGATTTTGCTAGGCTCTATATCACTGAGTTAAATCCGAAAGTACTCTTAGATCGCTAGAAACTTTTACCTGCTTTGATCTTTACCTTTTGATCGATTGAGTTTTATAAGGGGTGGATTCGTTCAGTGGTTGGATGGCTGGTTGTTAGTGTCAAAACTTTTTGTGCATTTCCGTGTTTTGGAAGGCATGTTAAGCCATCAGCCAAATTAGATAGTCATAGTTAATATCGAAGCCTACGTCGGGTATAAAAATTTCCGATACATGAATTGACTCTTGAAGAGTTCCTTTTCACAATGGAACAGCGTATGGACACTTTAATTACGACAAGAGACCGCTACTTTTTCTCGGGCTGCTAATGAATTGAAGCCCGTCTGTCTTGTATACCCAAATAAATAACAACAACAACAACGAGATGTAACACTTACCCACAACCGTGAGTCTAAACGATAAACTGATCTTAGGCTCAGTGGATACTTGGCATTCATATGCGCCAGAGTCCCGTGGCTGCGCGGGAGACACTCGCAACGTCCACTCGTCTGAACCATCTGCGTGTAGGGCTGCAAAACGCGCGTCGCTACTGTACGTGTGGACGCCCACCGTGAGGATATGCAAGTCGCGCTTCCGAATCCACCTGCCAAACGAGTAGTCGTGTTCCGGCTGGGGGCTTGGGAGCCAGTACTTTCTTCCATACCTTTTTCTCATTTCCAGGTCGACAACGCATCAGCAATACCTTTGATCTTATTGATATCCATGGTTATGATGCGTTACGGTGATGCGCGCGAATCATAAAATTTCACTCTCCTAATTTTTTCATACCGCGCCTAAAGAAGTATAACTTCAAAAAAAAACCACTTTGTGCACACAAACATTTCAAATGCAACAATATTTAATTTCCTTACTTTCAGGTCAAATCGCAACCCAAACATGCCTGCACGTAAACACATTGACACTCGATGTCCTCCATTCAAAACTATTTTTATATCAAATCAAAAACGCAACCATGAATAAACATCGACGCGCCAGGATTTGAACTCGAGTGTCACCATTTTTTACTCGTATACACTTTTATCACGCCACCAATGCGTATTGACAAAGCGCGAATTTTCTTAGACTATTAAAGTAACTGTTTTTAAATACCCACCTGGTGTCAATATAATTTTTATTATAATGTACAAACATAATATTATTAAGTCATTAATATTATTACTGGTATACTCTGGTATACTCCTGTTCGAGTCAGCCGCCAATCGACTGGTCGTGTTCCAGCTGGGGACTTGAGTACATTCATTCTTACCTTATTCTCATATCCTGGCCTACAAGGCATACCTTTGGTCTTGCTGATGTCCATGGACGACGGTGACCACTTACCATCAGGTGGCTCGTATGCTCGATTGTCGGCGACATAAAAAAATCTCCTTGAGTAATTGGTCCTGTTTTTGGTCATTAATACGATAATGATGGCTTTTTTATTACGGAAACTGAACTGACTGACTAACTTGGTCTGACTATATCATAGGTAGTTTAAAAAAAATAATTTGAACTTGAGCGGATGAATATTTTATGAAAAATGTGAACAAGGACGGATTGCTACGAAACAAACTTTAAGTATGAGGGGATGTTTACTGCAATATATTAGTAAAGACCAGACGGATATCGGTAAGGCCGTTTCTGAGATTAGCGCACAAAAATGCACAAACAAACCGACAAATATTTTAACAACTATTGTTTTGGGCTTCGTCGAGTTAACAAAGGCCCCTTATAATAAGTTTTTTCTCATATATCCTAACATGTACAGAAAACAATCAGTTAAAATTTTGTTAAATGTATATATCTATAGGGAGGGTGTAAACTAACTCATATTTAGCTCATAATTTATTAAAATATTAACAATTACAGTGGTCGCGGCTAGATGACATTTGTGACAATTTACAAGTACTGACGAATCCAGGGAAGGAAAGAGGTCACCCTTGCGAAGCCTGAAGGGTTGTTACCCGCGCACGGGGACGAGCCGAAGGACGTCACACCAATCTGGAACAGATATAAAATAATGAATGACAAACAAAGAATTTACATTTGAGATATTTTGATATTCTTTCACCCTTC
>DWPT01005065.1:0-12573 GCA_018251895.1 Agathymus mariae mariae | reverse complement strand
CTTGATATTTTTAAATATTACAATCATTTTATTAGCAACTATCTATGGGAGGATAGTTATGAACCGCAGTAAAATGCTTTAAATATAAAAAAACGTACCAGCAAGCGGGACTGCTTTGAATATAATTACAATGGTCTTAAGTTATTCTATAAAAATGGTGCGTAGCACGATTGAATAAATATAATATTTTAAAAAACGATTCTACCTGGAGAATAGTAGAAAAATTTCACAAGTAACTCTACTAGTATTTTTAAACACTTTGAATATCAAAAAAACGTACCAGCAAATGGGACGGCTGCGAATGTAATTACAAGAGTCAGTAAAATCATTTTCATATTTATAACAATTAAATAATTTCACATTGAATTATAACCACATCTATTAAGTAATTAAGTTGAAGTACAGACATGCAGCCTTTATATATAAGACTGTCTGCTAATCATTAATTAATCTTCGCTTCTGTTATCATTGCGATATTTAAAATTACTTTACGTTGAATTGATTAACATGCATAGAATGTATCTGACATGCCGAGGATCGGTCTCACAGCATAAGGGACTATCAGAGCAGGCATTACCTTCAGTAATGAAGATACGACTAGTAAGAAGAAGATTATCATGCAGCGCGGTGATTGCGTAAATAGTTTAAGTTTATAACATACATACCCTGATTAGGTTTGGATGGCTTTATTTAGAAGGCCAAGAATAATTTAAATGTATACAATCCATCTACACGTTTAATACAGTTCAACTAATTTATTGTTTTAAGGAATATATGTGATTAGTTACAGATGTACAGGGTCTTATCTAAATCTGTTCGATATCATTATACACAAATAGACTAAATAAAAAAAATAGGTTTATTATCTACATCGATAACAAATCCTATCTACGCAAAAAAATTCAAATATATTTGATGTCTAATCACCGCTGTGTAACAGTTAAAAATAAAAATACTTTTGACTAGTATAAGTAGATATTTTGAATATATTTTTGGCGTTATACACTGCGGAGCACGTAGTAAAACTCTATATAAATTTTGATAGTAGTAATAATGGCAATGAATGCACGAGTCTTTCGATTGGAGACATTTCTTCATCGGCCAGTCGGCGGGGTACTAGGGCCAGTACTACTTATTCAAGACGCACATTCGAAATGGTTAGAAGAAGAATATGTATCGAGCACGGGTGCAAATGTAGTCATATCGTGCTTTCGAAAAATCCTTGATAGATTTGGCTTCCCAAGAGCATAGTGAACGCCATTGATACGCCATTTTCTTCGGCTGGGTACAATGTCTAAACAAGCGTATTTTGGTAGCTCTTTATCATCCGTCAAGTAATGATGCTGCCGAGAGCGCAGTTCGTACTGTTAAACGTGTGTTAAAAAAAGCTACTTTAGAAAAAGTAGATAGTGATAAAGCTCTTAGCCAATTCCTATTTAGCTATAGAAATACTAAACGTTGAACAACGCAAAAGGAACCCTCTGTCGCGGTATTAGCGCGCAGGTTACGAAGTCGGTAAGATTTGTTACGGTCGGACACGAATAGGATACCGCAGCACAGTGTTCACAGATCGAGCCGAGATCTGCCGGTTGGCACGGGGCTGTCCGGTGCTCGTACGTTACTACTTTGATAAAGATATCAAATAGAAGGAGGGAATAGTGTTAGGAAAGAAAGGGCCGGAGTCGTATAATGTGAAAACTGTAGATAACGTACAATGTAAGCGACACATTGATCAATGAATCGGCGATAATTCGCAAAAATCACGACACACATCGGCGTTAGGCACGGCTCATACAGAAGACTCGAACCTTAATGTAAAGGCTACAACAGGTGATCATTCCACTCCCGTATGAATGTCACCAGGTAACTCAAACGAAGCCTCTCCCTCCAACAGCTTGGTGACTCGAGCTAATCGCTCGAGCGAATGCTCACCTCGAAGTCATTGTTAGATAAACAAAGAGCGCCACAACATTGTGTTAAGACCTATACCGTATAGAAATCAGTAGATGACTTCAAGCGTTACAGAAACATATGTATACCATATTTAACATTAAGTTCTATTTGATGGACTGTTGTTTAGGGTCTAATTAAACACTTATTACAACACCTGAATGTGTTATGTGTGTTGACTATGATCTGATGCTTAATCTCACTTTTACATAATAGCTTCTTAAATTAAGCTTAAGGGAGAACAGCGTTGTGTTCTATAATAGGTAGATATAAATAATTTATTTTTGTCACACCCTCTCATACATGCATGTCATCATGCATCAACTAATAAAAGTCGTCCGTCTTTTCTTTAATACACTACAGTAACAAAGTGTAGTATTGGACTAAGAAAATAATACTCCGCGGATTGTAACGATATTTCCAGTTCGAATTTGGGGTGACAGTTCGAACAGTGGCTGGGTGGAATCGTTGAATTTAAGTTAATGGGCACATACGTTGTTATATTTATTAACTTAATTGTAAAGGAAGAATACATAGTAAATAATATTGTTTAACATTTTTTTTGTATATTATGACTTTAAAAATATATAAATTGAAAATTTAATACAACAGCTGCTTAGAAGACATTTATATGGCAATGTTGCCAGTCACTAACTTCAACATACAAAAGTAAATTGTATGATGTATTGTTATTATTAACCAAACATTCGATCTAGATTAAATGTTTGCGCCAAGTAATCGAAGCGCGTATTGCATTTTAATTGCTACAGGCGTTCAAACAGCGTCTGTAGTTAAGAGATTTATAATATTACCCACGAATATAAGATATATAGAACAGAACTTTCCAGTGAGGTGCACGCATATTATATTCTTTAGATTTTCTGGTAATTTTCAATAAGAGAGATTTTATAATAACAAGAAAATAAACCAAATTGCTCCAGAAGTTCCAGTGTACGACTATTGTAAATTAAATATAAGGAAATAATATTCAAAGATTTGGACCCTACATTTTAATATAGTTTGGTAAGCAAAATAGCACTAGCTAACAAATATTTTGTACGTTTATATTGCAGCGAGTGGCCAGATTAATTTGTTCGTTTGTTTGTTTTTGTTCATGACACTGGAAAACGTAATTGCTGTAACTCAAAAATATACAACTTTACACCAGAGCAAAAAAACTTTTTAAATAAAAAAATATATATATATATTTAATTGACCTACAAACATCATTTGGACTGATTAGATATTTTATGTTTAGCTATCATTTGCTTATAATGGACTTCCCCTAAAGTAGTTTTTATGGATTTAAATTTGGGTTACACAATTGTTAACTTTTTTTCAAACCTAATAAACGTTGTAAATTGAACATACCAATTTAGGAAATTTCTAATTTGTAATATTTTTTTTGGAAAGCGTATATGCTGTATTGTAAAATAATGTTTATACACTTAATGTAGTTAAGAATACGCAGAAAATAAATTGTATAATTTTAAAAGTATAAGAGAAAAAATAACATGATTTGCTTTTTGAATGGTTAGTCTGTACTAGAGATGTTATAAATATATGATAAATATGATTAACCTGTTGCGGTTACGGTTATGGATATGAAATTTTTTCGGATTATCCGATTGTTTCGGATAATTTCGGATATGGATATTAGATGATTTGCAACTTGGAAAAATAATATAATGTATTAACTAAGTTTGACTATATTTATAGGTGTTGTGTGATGTTATAAGCACAGAGGATAAGAATCCTAAAAGTGAAATAATAAAAACATTTAAGACATAAATGAGAACGACGCGGCTAGTGTATCGGCACGGCTGACGAAAACCTATCATAACGTTTTTTATGTAGACTCCGCTCCTACCCGAAATTATCCGAAACATTTCATCGGATACGGTTACGGTTTCGGACATATTTTTATTTCGGATATCCGATAGTTTAGGTTACGGTTACGGAGCTCTATAACATCCTTGGTCTGTACCTCCCCCGATACAGGGTCCCGTCTGTGTTTTTCCCTCCTCTTTTTCTTACGCTGTATTATTTTAATGTTTGATTAAATTGGTCAATTTTAATTTTACATTCACCGAAACTTAATTGGGAACAATATTTACTATTTTCTATATTATTTCCTTATTCTTGTATCTTTATTACTAGAGATTGTTGACGTTATATATGTCTTTGGTTTTACTCACTGTGTTTGTATTACGTAAGTTAAGTAGACACTAATTCAAAGCAGTTCTGTTTTATATTCGGCATTAATTACAAAATTTACAATCCCACGATTTTTTTATAGCCAGAAGGGCAGACGAAAAGGCGCACGGGCCACCTGATGGAAAGTGGTGATGAAGTCTAAGATGTTGAACGCATTATCTTTTCGTGCTATCATCACAATATGATCTTTATTAATTACTACGAACGGCTTCTCCGGCTTCTGCTGTTTGTCCTGTTAGGAGGGTCTTTGATTGTATTACTTATCAAAACCTCTTAAAATATGGCTAAAGTTCAAGTTAGTTAAGAACATTTGTTGTATTGTTAAAACGATAGGTACCAATGATAGCATTATATCTCAGCTACTAGTGGCTAAATAAATAATCTTCGATAATTATTTTACTCTGTACTTACTAGATGTAATTGTAAATTAATTAATGTACATTTCGTTTTCTGTTCACGATGAATAAGTATTGTTTGATTTTCATTATTGTTCCTTGTTTTATTATTGGCTTTAATAAAAAAATAACTCATATAGGTATGTATGTAACTCGTGTAAACTTTGCATAAACAAGATAAATTAGCAATAGCAGAATAATGTCAATAAATAACCATAACCGATACTATAAATACATTTTATTATAAACTGCTTGACTCGCACTACCATGACTTGCTGGGTTACTTAAATAAATAAAACAAACAGCACATCCATAAACCCAGGAGTACTGACAAACCTCAAAGTAACGGAGGCAAGTAGGAAGAATAGACATTTAAAAAGCAGTCGGTGAAAATCGAAAATAAATTATGTCGATTAAATACGAGGCATAATGTATCCGGTCACAAAAAAAAACATTCAAAAAGAAAAAAGTCATGGATGTTGCAATATTTCTAGTGCGCGCTCCTTGTGACGTTTTCAGACCAGCGTGGCCATGACTGGATGAGGTTCTGGAGTGCGTTTCCAGGACTAACTGTGGATGTAAGTTGTCGGTGGCCCACCAATTTATAGTCGCAGTCCAGGTTCCAGTAGTACAAAGAACAGCCCAGTAATCTATCAGCGGCGTTCAACGCTGCATCCGACGGTATTTTGTCTGTAAAATAAAGTTATAGCTTAGAAAATAATTACATGTAATTCTGGGTAATAAGCGAATACTTTTAAAAGTAAAGACCAGACTTTGCAGCATTTACTCGATAATATCACATTCACTAGCCATGCAAATGCTATGCCTTAAAATATATATTCGTATTATTCGTTTCTTATGGCACTTAAATGAAAGAATCCTAAGAAGAAGAAAACGATGAACCAGCGGCTACATATTTTCATAAGTGATGAAATCTTTCATTCATCACTTACGCTCAATAAATTTTGAGATGCTTGAAATTTAAAAATGGATTTCAACTGTGTTATTTTGTTAAAGCAAATTTATTTGAAATTTCTGTAAGTTACTTATTCAATTAAAAAAAGTACAGTATTTCAGTTTCATAATATACATCATCTTGCAGCAACGCTTCGCGCACTAATTAATTAAAACGATCAAGATGGATGTTTTGAACAGTTTCTTTGTACGAAAACATTTGATTTATCCAAAACTTACCGGTGAAGTTACCGATGAAAGAAAGGCTGATAGATACATCATTGTATCCTCGAGTGTGAGCGCCTACCTTCCAACCGGCACCTTCATAAATTTTTCCATTTTCACCAACCAAGAACCTAAAAATAAATTCATTCGTTCACAAACCATCGGGAAATTATAAATTTCTTACACTAGAGCCAGACATGATTAGTGCCGTGTCAATGTTTAAATTCTAGACCTTCAATCTACATAATTACTTCCATCTAAGTTTCTGAGAAACGAAGGTATGTAACCGTATAATATTCAACAACAAACAAAGTATTTTTTTAAGATGGCGAGCAACTGTTCAGTCAAAGAGTTCGTGAAATAAAGTGGTCAGTGCCTATGTGTATATTTGGTCGTCCGTCCGCATCTGATGTTCACCAAGAAACCTCTTCATCTTTCGTAATTTATTTGTTCAATTACCCAAGTGAATCTTGCTTACAATAATATATACATACATATAAAAAATACATATAGCAAAACTCTAACTGATCGCTTTTAGTACATAAAGTATGTATGAGAAAAACTATTATGGGGGCCTTTATTACCGCAATAGAACCCAAAACAATAGTTGTTAGAATTTTTATCTGTTTGTTTATGCGTTTGCTTTTCTAGTCTCAGAAACGGTTTAACCAATGTAGTTATGCTCTTCACTCATGTCTTTCAGTAAGCATCACTGGATACCTAAAGTTAATTTCATTGCAATCTATCCAGTCTTAAAACAATGCAGATGCTATTTCTAAGGGTAAGGTGTAGTTTTTCTATAGCGAAGCAAGGGCAGTTTGCTAGTGGTAATAATATAATGGTCCACTTTGATTCAAATTTGATTATTTTGCAGCCAATGGATATTGCAACAACTATTCTCCGTTACATCAAAGTTATGTTTGTTTGGATGAGTGCTGAAATGCTTCACGTTATTTTTTGGTTTGATTTGATAACATTAGAGTAATTTAAACTTAGAGTAAGTTAAACTCAAACGAACGGCCAAACTATCTACCAGGAATTAGTTCACCACTGAATTAATTTCTTGAAGTTTCTATAAATAGACTTACGACAAGTTAAACCTAATCGAATGGCCAAACTATCTACCAGGAATTAGTTCACCACTGAATTAATTTCTTGAAGTTTCTATAAATGGACTTACGACAAGTTAAACCTAATCGAATGGCCAAACTATCTACCAGGAATTAGTTCACCACTGAATTAATTTCTTGAAGTTTCTATAAATGGACTTACGACAATCCGATGTCCCTCGAGCCCTGTTGTTTGTGTAATCTGCGAATGAAATTGGCAATTTTCTCGCACTCTTCATCCGTTACGCATGACGGAGTGACGGTGTGGGTGACTACCACTAGGTCCACCGGCTTCCGGAGCTCATTCACGCGATCCAATGATGACCCGCCCCATATTTCTATAGGTACCACTCCACAGGTTGGACTACCTTGAACTGAAATAACAAACATGTAGTATTATTTTTATTTTAAAAAAGTTATCTCTCGCCTCGTTTCAGAAAAACAACGCCTTACGCTTAGAAAAAGCACCTGTATTGTTTTAGGTGTGGGTTTTTCCAGTTCTATGAATTATAAATTATATAAGATTATAATGATCTTTGTATTTATGGACGAATTTCTATGACACGAACCTTAAATATTAAGCGGCGCTTACTGCAGTACATAAGCTAAAACATAAAGAAATCGGTTTCTGAAATTAGCGCGCACAAACGCACGGACAAACAGACAAAAATTCTAACACAAGTTGGTTTGGGTTCTATTGCATTAATAAAGGCTCCTAATAATAGTTTTTCTCATATTTCCGCCAAGTACGGAAAGAGATTTATTAAAATTTTATTTTATGCATCTACAATATTTTAAATTCTGAATTAATCTGAAATTAATATTTCTTCTTGAGACTGCAGTTCAAATTATTTTTACATAGTATTAGTTAATGCTTGACAACAATCCCACCTGATGGTAAGTGGTGATGAAGTCTGAGATGTTGAATTAATATTTATTATCATTTTAGTTGATTACATTTTGTAATTTTAAATTATGAACGGAATTTTTCATTTCTTTTTATAATCAGAAAAAAAATTGTTTACAGTTAGTAATAAAACGTATATTTTACAATGATTATAGCATCACTTAAAATATGAAATAAATACCTTAGTGCGGGACGACCAAGAAGGAAATGTCTGAATAGTAAAACACTACGATATTCACTGTTGTAATAACAATGAACAGAATAATAAAATCACTAACCCTTATGAACATGTAACAATATTATTACATGCACTTACAACCTGTCTAAAAATGATACCTCCCCTAAATATATTGCTGTTGGCATGGAAGCGGTGAATCGTTCATTCATATTGCAAAATGTATACTGTAGGCTACCTCGTATCATTATTACATAATTATTAAACATCTCTGTCCCGATTCTGAGCTCGAGCAACCGTGAACGCGTATCATCCTGCGTGCGAAGTTTAAACTCGTCTGTTTTTTATTTTAGCGTACTTCACTGTGATATGCCAACTCATTCTATTAATATTATTTTTCCTAATTGGTGTTTTTTCCCCAGAATTTAAATATAAAAGTAATCTACATATGAACAATCCATAAAATTCCTTAAGCTATTCGATAACAATGGTGCATAGCACGATTGAATAAATATAATATTTATAAGAACCGTCATTCTTTTTCGCTGAACGACTCTCCGTGGAGAACAGTAGAAAACTTTTACAAGTTTCTATACAAGAATTTCGAAACCTTTTAAATATTAAAAAAACGTACCAGCAAGCGGGACTGCTGCGAAAATAATTACAAGGGTCAACAAAATAGTCTTCATATCTGTAACAATTAACTAATTGCACATTAAATTATATCCAAATCTATTGAGTAATTAAGTTGAAGTAAAGACATGCAGCGTTTATATATGAGACTGTTTGTCGATTGAATCGTAGGTTACAATCATAGATCAATATCTGCTAATCACTTATTAATCTTCGCTTCTATTATTTTCGCGATAATTAAAAGTATTTGATAATTATTTTACGTGGAATAGATTTTATTTACTTGTTTAAGGTACAATCGTATCATACATTGCGATGATTGCGTAAATAATTTTTGTTTATAACATTAACCCCTGATTAGGTTTGGATGGCTTTATTTAGAATGCCAAGAATATTTGAAATATATTCAATCCGTCTACACGCTTAATACAGTTTTGTTATAGACAGACTGAGATTCTAAAAATGATTGATTAGCTTACATAGAAACTTCAATTTAAATTTTTATTTATTATTTTTATTAACAAAATCTACAGCTTTTCATTAAAAAATAGTTCATGTATCTTACAGGTATATCAATACTAACAGCCAATTGCGGATTTACATTTTTTATACAATAATTACACGACTCTCATTGAGGCCTTATTACTTGTAAGGTTATATTAAATATAATTAAAGTTCAATATTCCTACACCATCATCGTGATGTGTTGTAGCGCGTATTTGCATGTATGTGTGTGTGTGTAATTTTACTTACGCTATCCATTTATAATATTACTTACGCCTCTCTTGAAAGATTCTTTATTCTGGAAAACATCAATTGTATTAAATACTTTACTGTACCTTCTATGTAGCCGATTTACCAGCGAGTTTTGGGCATAATCACTACTTTTCTGATCAACTCCGAATATATTTTTAACGGTTCGAATATTTGGGATATTAAAATATTTTTTTTTTTGGAAACAACAGTCTATGAACCCGTTACAAATGCCATGCAGAAAATACGTATCACCTTAGATGGTGATGTAAACACAAACACCGATAATTTAAAGTACTGCTGGAACATCGGTAAATCAGATATTTTATAAACTTACTCTATATTATCAATATCATTTATATGAATATTGGGGGTTCCAAATTGGATTACAGTATTCTAGAATACTTCTTTTGTAAGGGTAGTATAAGATTTTTAAGCAACCCAAATCAGAGAAGGGTCGACTTATTCTCAATTCAAATCCAAGACGTTTGTAAGGTTTAATCACCACTGTGTCTATATGGTTAGAAAAGGTTAATTTCGAGTCAATCATAACTCCTACGTCCTAGATGGTATTAACATTATTTATTATAACTTTGTTTATTTGATAATTATGTTTTATAGGTTTTTTTGTCAAAGATACCAATGATCATTAACTTACATTTATACCAATTCTATTCTTAACGTAATAATGTACTAATCTTTCCAGATCATCCTGTAATCTCATACAGTCTGAAATATTTTTATGTTCATATAAATTTTAGTATCATCAGCATACATAAGCAAGTTTGCGTTCTTGACTCATGCCCCGATGTCATATAAATAAGAAGCATATAGAAGTGGTCCAAGAATGGAACCTTGAGGTACGCCAAAAGAGAAATCAATAAAGTCCGAGCGAGAACCCCCCACAATTACAGCTTAGAAGTGTTTATAGAGGTATGACTCCATCCATCTCAAAAGATTTCCAAATACACCCAGTTCATATAACTTCTGTAAAATGTTGATGTGATCGACACGGTCAAATGCTTTCTCAAAGTCTGTGTACATTATATCAACTTGAGATCAAACATCCATGGCACTCGACACATAATCAGTGAAAACTCATAAGTTGGTAACTGTGGAACGACCCCCCATAAATCCGTATTGTTCTATTGGGATAGGGATAACGATTACAGGATGTATGTACTTATGGACTATCCTTTCACATAGCTTGCTGAGGACATTAATTATGGAGATTGGTCGGATACTTTTCAAGTGACGACTTAAGACTTTTTTGTGTATATATTTTTCCAAACCCTAGGAAAATACATAGTTTTTTTTTTTTTTTTTTTTGTATATATATATATATATATATATATATACATCCTTTCCAATTGAAACGCATGAGACTTCAGCATAAACAACGGGATTATGTTATCACTCCCAGCGTCTTTGAATTTTCATTTCGTAATGATTTAAGTATAAACTCGCTAGACTAGGCTAGACTTACAGGTGGTATATCATGAAGTGCTTATTTTACTACCAAGAAATTAATCAAATAAATATGAATCGTTCTGCTTGCTAAAATTTCTTCAAAAAAAGTTATTAAATGATGTACATACATCTGATTGCGTATTTATTACTACGTCCTAATATATCATCTGCTGCGGGTAATTACTGTTATTATTCTTTTTTGACTTAAAGTAAGTATTTAACCAGAATAACTTTGGATTACATTTAATTTTTTGTTCTGAGAAAGTAATATACGAATTACGTAGCACTCCCATTGCACTACTTTCAATCGAGATCTTACTCTGCAAACTGTCTATAATCTGTAGAATTGTGAAACCTTTTCCAATTTCTAGGGCCTTAAATTTTTCTTTGAGTAATTTAATTAACGCTCTGCTATACCAAATTGGATATATGTAGGTGTTAGAACAGCGAACTAAGAAATAAGCAACTTATTAACAATTAAAATGTATTGACTTTTACATTGTCACTGACAAGGTATTCTTTTTATTTTTCATCGGTTCTATTTAGTTGAGTATCAAGCCTACTTTACAGACATCAGCTGACGGAATTTCGTTTATCTCAACATAATAAAACATGGTAAAATATTTCCTCTTTTTAAAACTGGTGATAAAAGTGATCTCACCAATTTTTGAGCCTTTTCCATCTTAGTAAAATCTAGTAAAATCTTTGAAATAATAATTTACAATAAGCTACTATCACATTTTTAAATAAACGAATTATTTCACGAAAAATATCCCCAGGGGCAAACATTACCACGGGAGTAGGAGAAGCATCAATGCCCACGTATTTGATGTGTCTGTAAGTTGCTTTAGTAATTCGCTAGATGGTGCTGCTAGTATCGATCGATTAAATAGATGCTCGTCAGATAAGCTCTGATTGGTCGAGATAGAGGGATCGACTCGACTCGCATTTAGTGTGTGATTCAACAAATACAAATAGGTGTTCTGTGTAGTGCATTCTCTGCTCGTATCCCAAAAGTGAATCGCAGGATCTCGAACTCCTCACCAGGTCCAATTGGATTCTGCGGAAACTGAAGTCACCGCCAGCAGCGTGTAAATTAAGTAGACACTAATTCATAGCAGTTCTGTTTTATATTCGGCATTAATTACAAAATTTACATTCCCACGATTTTTTTATAGCCAGAAGGGCAGACGAAAAGGCGCACGGGCTACCTGATGGAAGTAGTAATGAAGTCTAAGATGTTGAACGCATTATCTTTTCGTGCTATCATCACAATATGATCTTTATTAATTACTACAAACGGCTTCTCCGGCTTCTGCTGTTTGTCCTGTTAGAAGGGTCTCTGGTTGTATTACTTATCAAAACCTCTTAGAATATGGCTAAAGTTTAAGTTAGTTAAGAACATTTGTTGTATTGTTAAAACGATAGGTACCAATGACAGCATTATATCTCAGCTACTAGTGGCTAAATAAATAATCTTCGGTAATTATTTGTGTCTATAATTTCTAAATGTAATTGTAAATTAATCAATGTATTTTTTTCATAAAGGCCATCTTTGTCGTTAAGGCACGGGCTTATGAATTGTTTTCTGTTCACGATGACTAAGTGTTGTTTTATTTTCATAATTTTTCCTGGTTTTATTATTTGCTTTAATTAAAAACTAATTCATACATGTGTGTATGTATGAAAACCAAGGTTTTCAGCCAGTGTGTTGCCAGTGATGACATATGGCACTGAGACGTGATCTTTTACTGTTGGCCTCATCAGAAAGCTTGAAGTCGCTCA
>DWPT01005064.1:0-12573 GCA_018251895.1 Agathymus mariae mariae | reverse complement strand
CAGAAAAAACAAATTAAATATAAAAACTGTCTAAAATGAGACCGACGCGGCTAATGTATCGGCTCGGTCGGCGTAAAACAGTCGTAACGTGCTTTATTTAGATTCTACTTCTATCCGAAATTATCCGAAACTTTTTTATCGGATTCGGTTACGGTTACGGATATATTTTTATTTCGGATATCCGATAGTTTCGGTTACGGTTACGGAGCTCCATAACATCTCTAATACAGAACATTTACAAATTGACAATTTATTAGGATTTTAATTTATCAGTTATTAGGTACTATTGAATCGTGTTTTTGTAAAATGTTTATAATGTATTATAGAAACTTAAACTTTCTCACAAAGCCCAGCTACCTCCAATAAGGGGAACGTGCAAAGTTTTTTTTTTGTACGCTATTCAGCAGAAAACACCACGAGTAGGTAAGGTTGGTTAGTTTAATCTTTGTATAACCTGACATTTTTGAACTCATAACGTCATAAATTCGTCTCTCGCTAAGGAACTTCTCCGTAATTTACATATTAATGTAACTTTGATACATCAACTGTTAATGCCAACTCGAGTACCGTGTTTTCTTTTTAAAGTTTGTAGCGTGTCCCAGAACGTTCATTAACTATATTAACGATTCGTATATAGTGGTCAAGTAGATGTTATTTTACAGAAAATCCGTTCAGTTTTGTAGATTATTTACTAGGTATTCCACGTAATGTCCGTCTAAGAAAATGAGTTCTTCTGTAACATTAGTTTTTTTTCGAATCCACTGGGAGCTGTACGTTTAAATACTGGTACATGATCTAATTATGGACACTGGTTGTCGCTTTGTTCTGTTACGTTAAAATAAGTGTTAATAAGTCGTTACGCATTAATTTTCGATGTACTTTATAAATACGAACGGTAAGGAATATGAGTTACATCTTGACTAAGTTATATTTATCCTGTACATGTATTGTTTTGGGTATATAATAAAGTATTTTGTATTGTATTCTAAGTTCCGTAGACCATTTTTATTTTAGCGGCTGTATTAACAAAGTGAAATCATTCGCATTTTGTATTATCTCCAATTTTTGTTTATTATAAATGATGTAATCAACTCTCTCGTGAAGAATATGTCTCTGCGGGGAGATTAAATTAATTACAAATAATGTACTCCAAATATTCTTTACAAATTTCTTGACCTTAAACAAAGTTTTATTCAATTTAATTTTATCTATTTACTGATAATTCTAAATCTCGTCAATAGCTATGATAAAGAGAGGAGATAAAGGGGTACAAAGATTTCTCTTCTCGTATTAATATTAGTACATAACTTTTATGTACTGTAATTAAAATTGTCAAGTGTTTCATGTGACATGTTATATAAAAGACCTTGTTCTGACTTATAAATGTTTTGGGAAAAGGGGACTTCATTGATCCATGAATCCAAGTCAACCTTCCCTGCTCATGACCCTGAATAACGGACGAGGCTATGGTGAAAGGTTCTAACCTTGGTGGTATCTGGTACCACCCAGCTTAATCCCGACGGTACTTGGTGGTGTGAAGTATTTTGCCCAACTGGCTAGCTGCCACCATTTTAAAATCGACAGTGAAATGTGTCAGACTGTTTCGATCGCGGTGTCGAAGAGCCAGTTATAATGCGGTCCTTCACGTCGTTTTCTGTTGCCAGAGCTTTGGCGTTGCCTTTGGTGCTTTGGAGTGTATGAGCGACGATGACCACTTCATCAGGTGGCTCCTCTGCTCGTTTGTCTACTTCAAAATGAATAACAATAATCAAAAATACCATTTGTTTCTATCATTTCTGAACTTTCACGCATATATATTTGAAAAATGTTACTAAGTCTAGAAATTTTTATAGAAACCGGCTTTATCACTTTATCCCACGCTAATTTTGTTCCACGGTTATCTGATTGACCAGTACATATTTCTGTTCAGTAGCAGAACTAAATCGTCGGTGGTATACTACCGCCTAGGGGCTTAAATGTCCGCACGCTCGAATCCTGCAATCGTCCAAAGTTTAAAACGGTATATGCGCAGAAACTAAACTATCACTTGCTTTGACACAGGAAAGTATCGTGAGCAAATGTTCATATGTGAGGGATTTCTGTAATGATCTTACATGTCTGTGTGGTCTACGAACTCGCGCTTTGTAATGTGTGTTTAGGTGTAATGTAGTGTGCTTCATCAACGCCCTAACCCCGCTATTGTTAGCGGAAATCCGAATCCAGCAGTGAGTAATGAGATTCTATCGATGATGACGGTGAAACTTATAGTATATCATGACAGAGTGCGTGAAGGTTTGTTTTATTATTTTTTATTAATTGTAACGGGTACTCACGATTTCTACGTTTTATACTGTTATTTCGACCCAGTGGTCAATGAATGGTCTGGAAAATACAGAAAAATTGTAAGTGCCAGTTGCAGAAAAATGAGAAAATTATCAACGGGCTTCATTCATAAATGCAATTCATATAATAATATAATGTCTTCTAGGTATATAATTAATTCGAAAAACTTTTAACCATGTGCGTGATTTGATCCAAACCTCCCAGCGACGTCATCTTAATTCTATCTCAATCGACAGATGTATTTCTTAAAAGAACACGGATATACACTTTTAGTATGATATGATATTATTTTTCATTACAACCTCCTTACGTGTTGGGTCGACTTCGCTAACATGAATAAGTACGAGTAGTAGCTCGAGGAGAAAACTTTCGTAATCAAGGCAAACGCGGACTGTGCATAGTAGTAAGAGAAACTGGTGTACATACACACATATATGTGTATATACAAGTTTCTTGTCTTTTTTTGTTGTTTTGTAGTGCGCCGCCTTACATAAAATTTACATATATATAATTTCTGTTATCTAACATGCTAACATATTGTTTTATTACATATATGTTAAAAGTAAAATGGACGTAAGACGGAAAGATAGAGATGAAGAAATGCAAAAGGTAAAATAGGACTAACAAAAAGAATCAACTGATAATCGCACCTGAGTGTGCTAGCGTTACAATGATTATTTTCTGTTTCATGTGGAAATTTAAAACCGTACAATTTTCAGATATGGTTTTCTTGTAAGATATATATATGTTATATGTTTATATAAGCTCAGAAGTTGCGAAACGAAGGAATGAGGTGGAACGGCAAAGTGCATATAGTACGTATATTATAAAATTTCAACTGATCCCTTTCTGTACATGAAGGGTATATAAGAAACTGTTATTAGGTGTCTTTAATAACGCAATAGAACCCAAAACAATAGTTGTTAGAATTTATGTCAACCAATTTTGTTAAGATTTTCAATTGCGTATTGCAGTACATAAAGATATCTTTTATTTAAATGCAAATGTAACTCATAGTATTTAATACACTTATAATAATTAAACACATCTCAATTTATCACACAAGCGGATGCTTCATTGAAAGTGTTCTGATACTTGATATCGAATGACTAAACATTTAAGCCTGAGAACCGTCAATTACAATTTTTATAATTAGATATATTTCAAGATCATTAATAAAAAGTTAAGCGTACGTCAGTTTAAGACACGACGAGTTTTAATCGCAAATTATGCCAGGACTGTGTGCGGTTTGAAGAACTACATGAACTTTAATGCGTGATTTTTTAAATTCTCATTTATTTATTAATTTTTTCTCATTTATACGCGTAGGAGTTGAAGACCCTCAGGTACATTCATGAATTTGACATCGACTACTTGATCTTTCTCCTCTTAATTTTTTGCGTCTCAATTAAATAATTTCAGGGTATTCATAGAGAATTGGTTATAGGTTTCGCACGGTTTTAATCATTAGCAAGTGATCGTTAAGCTTTGTTTGAGGGCTTTGGATGCTATAATAATATTGAACATTCGGATTTGCGCCAAACTCCTCCAATACACATTGGATCGTATTGTTACAATACAGGTTACCTCAATAAGTTTGTACCCTCCCAGCGCCGCTAATGGGTCGAAGCCAAGTATGACATAATTAGAAGCGAGCGTCCCAGGTCGTTATGTTTGCCTTTTCATTCTGCGGTCGCCCGCGTTATATACAGAGCAGTACATAATATATAGTCATTTATTACAGGCTTATTGTTATGGGCAGCGAATGTTTTGTGAAATTGTTACTATCCTTCATATTTTCTACGGATGTTGTATTCTGAATATTGGTGGGATATTTATTATTTGTTTGTTGGTGGTGCTTAGCATTTTACACTTTTTTTTTATTTTACAAATTAATTGTCATTCTTTCGTCAAACAAAAACTCATCCATCGTTATATATAGTATAAATTACATAACGTATGTTCTTCATATATAATTCACACATGTAAGTGATGTCATTGTACTGACAACTCTGCGGTTTTGAGAGTAGATTGAAAAAAACAGATTGTAAACAGACAATAAAAGAGAACAAATTTCATAATAAGTTACAAAATATATCGCTTTACCACAATATGTTAATAAATTGCCAGGTTAATCGGCGTATTTACATCCGCCTGCCCTATAGGTAAAAGCTGTTGAGGATATACGAACGTCTGGAAATACATAAGTATTTAGCATTAAGAATAAATTAAATATACGAGTCTACATTTAGAGTTTCATCTGCAAAATTGCCGGATCTACAATGGTGGTTTCAGTACGTGTTTTCCACAGTTACTAGCCTTAGGCTGGAGAGTTTTAAGATTTTTTTTACAGGCGGCTCTAGGTCAGACCAGGGTGCTTTTCGTCGTAGCGAAAGAGTTAAAGGTAAATTATAATTGATTTAATGAGAATTCCGTGTCAATTATTTTGAGCCAATAGCGGCGTTTTTTAGCTCTTAATACTTCACTCATAACTCACATTACTGTTCTATTTTATTACGTTTTGATAATATAACTGTTAAATTATATAAATTGCATGGGTGGTATCTGGTATGCCTATTTAAACGACTTGACGCGAGAAATCTGGGAATTGTCTGAAGAGTGCATTTATTGTTAACACCATCTTGTATTAGAAGTAAATATAACAAAGAAGCTGACTATCAACTTTGTTTAAAAAATGTGGAACTTGAATTACACGATAAAGCTTTTTAGGAAATTATAACTAAATTAAATTGAATAAGCCAGAAATTGATTTATTAGCTTGTCGCACTAACACCAAATGTCAGCAATATGTACCATAGACACCAGATTGAAATGGCTAAGCAACAGAAGCGTTTACCAATGAGAACACATACTTTTTTTGCCTGACCATTTTTCTCTTTAATATTAAAATGTCTTTTCTTCTTCGTATTGCACTCTGATTCCCTCCTATATATCTAATTTAATATATATTCTAAATATAATATCATATGGTTTACTTCTAGGAATCCAAATATCAAAGTATTTATCCTGGGTGCGGCAAAGGTCTTAATCCAATGTCCAATGAGTTTCAAACGGATTACATTCTGTATCCGTGTAAATAACTCTTACCTTTATTTATAGTACATCCCGCCACCCTAAGTAATTAAGTCTGGAGGACGGCCAAGCTCTTATTGTCATAGGTTTGGAACTTGAAAATTTATTCAAGCAATGTAGAACACTGCAGGAAATGTAGAAAATACATAATGTGTTTCAGAAATACCATGGCGCCATCTTTTATCTGATAGCAAAAACTCGTAACTTGTATTTGTGTCACAAAATCAAAACCCATATAACCAGAAAGGGTTAAGAGGTATTTCATTCCACAGCGAAACGAGATCTCAAAGCGAAGTGAGTTAGAAGACTAGTTTGTTAGTCATTTCAGCGGTCAAAGACTCTCCTGTACACACTACCCAGTTCCGAGAGCAACAATAAACATAATTAATGCTTAAGTATATATTTACTTAGGGTGGTAGTAACCTCCGAGGAGCGTATGTTTTAGTTCCGTGACTCTGTCTTTGATATAAATACAAATTGTAGAATGTAAGACGATTAATCTCCTGTCGAGTTTCATTTGTGATATCCGCTGTTTAACGACTTTCATACAGTACTTAGGGTAGCGTCGTTAAAATACGTGGTTTATAATGTGATATAAAAATGTAAGGACTAAGTTGTTTGTGTTGAGGAGAGTATATTGCCATCGTAAGTTATTATGTTCCATAAAAATTTTGCGAACTACCCTCAATATATAGTAACTACCTTCGAAAAATAGCGGAGAAAAATCGTTAGCTGGTAGCCATTTGGGGCATTGAAACAAAGGAACAAGTGGTGAAACGTTGTTGTTGGAAGTTTAAGTTACGAACGGATTTAACATCTGCATTATAAATATAAAAGAAATGGTTAGAAGAATATGTATTGTAACGGATTATAAGATAAAAAGTTGCGCAGTTAATTACTCATGTTACCTAATTATATTTTGTTAATCAGTAGACAAATATTCAATAATATTGATTTATTATTGACATATTGGAGTAATTTATATATTAGTCTAATATAAAATAAAGTATAATTCCAATTATACACCAAATAAATTTTGCAGTACAGTAATATGTGTCTTACTTTTTACAGAGCCTTATCGTGATGTTAAACAAATGGTTACATTGAAACATATGTATATCAATAGTTACTTTATGTAAATAAAAAATATTTGTTGAGTGATCATCTCAATACTTTCTATATATCGTAGTACTGCGACAAATGCAGAGTATAGGATAGTTTTGCAAATTTAAGATGTAGAGAAATAAACTCACTTGTGATTCCAAAAATCACTTTTTATATTCCTTACAACAATACAACACGTATTATAGTTTATAGCTTGACAACGAATGGCACTATAACACCCTCTATATAATATCCGAGTATCACTAATTATTTATATATCATAATTAACTCTTATTTATTAATCTGAATTTTATTATTTATGCTTATAATATTCGCCCATTCACCAATAAATATTATAAGTATTCATTATACATTTCCAATGAATTAAGTAGTTAAACAAATATACAGTAATTTAATATATCAGTAAACAAATATTGTATATATTATTCTAATTAATTTTAAGGCTTAGAAGATATTTTATTAAAAATAGAGATATTGTATGACTTTATATTTGTATTTGGCCAGTAACTAATAATATAGAATATTAATGAGACAATAATGAGAATACCTGCATATATGAATTCTTAATGTTATGTGAAATCAGCTAATTCACACATGGCCAGCGTGGTGGGCTTTATGCTTAATATTTTATCAGGAAATATGTGTGTTGCTTGGAATAAAATGACGAATGTAATATTTTTTAATGCGTTAATGTAACGATAGACGTAAAACTTAAATTTTTATTTGTATTTTGAACTAACTTTTAACCTCTTTTCCAAGTATTTTAAAAGTGAATATAAATGTTAATGATTTGAAAAACCAAGATGACTGTCAATAAGCGAAGGCGAAGTTAGCAGAAATTTTTAAAATGTTAATAGCAACCGTGCACGCATTATGCTTAAAAATATATTTCGCGTAACTAAATTTAAATTTTAAATTCAATAATCCAAATCCTTAATATTTCCATTTGAAATGATGTGAAACTCTTGTCTAAGGCATATTAAAAATTAGAATAACTTACTTTACACATTAAACATTTATCAGTATGTAAATGTATACCAAAATAACTAAAGGTGTCAAATGTAAACCAATTCCCTTACAAGTAGAATATGGGTTACTATTCCTTAGCACTTGATACTTCTTAGATAACATAAACAAAATACTGCAGTATAAAAATGATAAGAGACTAGTGAATCTTACGTAATGCCTGTTATCATATGCGTTCGTGCACCTTGTCAGCTTTATTTGGAGGGTGGTGAGTACCGACAGGTGGTGAGATCCAGTTAAGGTTTTACACAAGTTGTTCGAGGGCGACACATTGACGGATCGCCAACACAATGAGGAATCCGGCTCACATTAGATAGGGTACCTAATTTTATGATTGTTATTCATGGGTTACCTTATGGTATTGCACTGTAAAAGTGGATTTTTTTATTTATTTTCAGCCCGACTGCCCCTTAGCAGTAGGTCATTGAACTTTCTATTTATATCTTCAACAATTTCTGTTCAATATATCATAAAAAAATCAAGTAAGAAAGGCATACACGCCAGTCGTGTAATGCCTCAAGTTAACTGTATGAAATCTGGGCATTGCCGGAATTTGCTCTACTCACATGGAAAGGTGGCCACTGACTTTCCTTTCATACTTATTTTCTGGATAGAGCTGATATAACTACTATTTGTACTATTCATATTTTTGAAGTAAACTACTTCAATACCTTCATACCTTATGAATATTTTTAATCGACTTTAAAAAAAAAGGCTTAGGTTCCCAATTCGCTTGTATTTTATTATGATTGTTACCTCAGAACTCCGTCATTTATTAAGGAATTTGGAAAATTCCTTTTCCGTTTGGGTGGGTAGATTATTTCTCATTTCGTGTCATTTAACAGACAAAATATTATCCTAAAAGTAAAATATTGGAGATACAATTATTCACCATTAAAGAATAGGCTCGAATTTTAATTATAATTTCGGTTGGCCAACAAATTCGTTTTTTTTTTGTTAAAACATTTGAAATTATATATTGGTTGTATCTACTATGATCATTGGTTTTGACTTCGATTTTCTAAAAATATTTTGTCTATAGCCGCTTTTCGATCTTGGTATGTGTTTAATTCAACATCCCTTCCTATGTATTCTTTTTTTTGCAATATTTCATACAAATTTACCGAAATTGTTCAACAAAAACGCATTTGTTTTAAAACAACATCATGGTCACACTCCTTTCAGGCCGACAACGTAACAATGACCACGTACCATTAAATGTGGTCTTCTATCTATTCGTGTGTTGAAAATTGCAAAAAATAAAGTTTTACAATATCCCACAGACAATTGTATTGGGAATTTACAATACTTTTGGCTTCCATCACCCATACTTCGTTGAATAACAAATTGGACAACTGGCTTAGTCGGAACATAGTGAGGAGACATTACCATAATGCCGTTGTTCGCTGTATAATATCTCATAGTCTTATGGAGTTTTGTCCAGTTCACCACATGTATCACAAACGTAATCCACACACACAAACTAAAAAAAAATATAATATTTTAGTTTCTTTGTAATATAAGTGTAGATTTATTGTAATACTAGCAAATGCCCTCGCCCTGCTTCGGAAAAACTACCTTAAGCATCTGCATTTTTCCGGATTAACTCATAACTTTTTTATTTATCGACGGACGCACAGCCAAGCAGACAAAAATTCTAACAACTATTGTTTTGTGTTTTACTGCGTCAATAAAAACCCGTAATAATGTTTTTCTCATATATCGTTCATGTACAGAAAGCGATCAGCTAGAATTTTATTATTAATAATATATCGAATAAGTCCGACGTCAACTAAGAACATATATCTGTACCAGACAAATAAATATTTCAATTTTAGTTTATTATTTGAAGGTAGCTTGTAAGAAACAATATATTTAAACAGTTTTACTCCAGGCATCTAATGAGGCATTTCGTCCTTGTACGACTTCTAGAACAGAAGGATCACGTAACTTCGCGAATAGTATTAACGAAGTTATAGAGAAAACTAACTTTAATGTGGAAAGTACATATACTATTCGGGTAGGCGAGTTAGTTTCATGCCTCACTGTGGTACATGTTGGCAGACACATAAACATATAGCTATGGTCGGTTGTCGCGTTATTAGTTGTACTACAGTTTAGAAGTCCAGTCGGACTCCATATTCATTTTACCAAGGTTCAACGAGTTCATACATTGTATATATTTATAGAACCTCGGCTACATTCGGCTAGTGGCAACGTCTAGACATGTAAATTGTGCGATTTGTGTGTAGTGATATGCGCTCCCAGAACTCCAACGGCGTTTGGGGAAGAAGCATTGTTAGATGCGTTACCTACTTTTTAACAAATTTTTGTTATAATACTTTTTTGTGCCACGTGATAACCCTGTGAAAATGACATGAGCGAAAGCTTGCACTGTGACTGTGCTGAGTGATGTAACCCATACATATATGCATTAGGCACAATCTTATGTCTTGTGATATAATTCTCTCTAAATGGCACCTCACAGACTAGTCTTGAGCCTCTGAATCCAAAGATATCTCTCTCTCATCAGTTCACGGCGTGGATATCACTCAAGGATTTTTATTCTTCATTGGCTATTAGTTGTTTGAACGATGTTATACATTGTTTGTTGACTTTGAATTTCATAAATCTTTTCTCGTACCTTTGTTTAATTTCCTGGCCGACAACGCATCAGTGATACCTTTGGTCTTGCTGATGTCCATGGGCGACGGTGACCACTTACCATCAGGTGGCTCGTCTGCTTTTTGTCGGCTATTTGTAAAATAAAATAAAAATATGCCCAATCTTTATTTTACCTCTACTTTCATATTTTTTTACTTTATTTTTGTACACACTTCTTTAATTCGAAAATGCCCAGTGGAAAATATCCATTTTTCAAAAAAACTTTTTCCAATGGACCAAATTGTGAATTTAGAAACCATTCTCAAATCCCCTTAATACACAAAAAAAACTTTCATAAAAATCCGTCCAGTCGTTTAGGAGTAGTTCAGTGGCATACAGACAAACAAAAGTAATATATATATAAAGATTAGTAGTTCTAACCAAGTGTTCTGAACATAGGTCTCCTGCACAGGAGAATCCAAATAATGAACATTTCTTTCACTTTTAAATTAATTATCACTTGTTTCGGTTAAGAAAAACATCTTGAGGAAACCTACATACTTGGCAATTCTCCATGTTCCAAAAGGCATTAAGCCAATCCGCACTTGGCCAAATTTACTTATAAAAACAAAAAAATGTTCAAAACGCTCATGTCTGTGAGCATAGTACAATTTAAACCTTGATAGTACCGTTGGGATGATACATGAGTCGACATAGCTGGAATAACGGTGAAATGCTGCGTCTAATAGCGTAACGTGTCCTACTCTGTACACGGAGGACGTATCACATTGTACTAGCTTACAACGGTTCATCGGTGTACTAAAGATGGCTGAACGAGAGTCAACACCGAGCATACCTATATTTATTAACTTGTACGCAGTAGAGGCTTTCCCAGACACGATAAAACGCCTAGAAAATATAGGAGGTTTGTCGATTCGAATTTGTGGGCGGCGAATGATTAAAAACGGTGTTTTTTTTATAACATTAAACTACATTTAATCATCTACTCCATACTAAACCGTTTTTATGAATAATTGCCAGTTGACCTACCACCTACATGTTGGTGTGAAATAAAATGTTACTAGCTTTTTTAAGTTTTTATTTTGAATGTTTAAGCGAGCATTAGAAACTGTTTCGTTCTCACAATGGGCAGTGGGAAACGTTGAACATCCGTAGTGTAACTTTGGGTCATATCCGCAGGGCTATCACATGAGACAATATTATACTATGACAAAATAAATAATTTGCTCGTTGCCACCTACCACAAGTTCCTACTACAATTTCCAGCATGTGTTGACTGGTGATTGCCATTAGAAATTAAGTCCACTTTTTGTAACAGCCTAGTTTAACAAAATACTGAAGGATATCACTTCAAAATGTGAGTTCGTTTTTACTTATATGCTGTTAGAATTCTAGAAACGCTGCTTAGACCGTACACGCCGCGAAACTTACCTGTGAACGCCTTTTCATTAGCCAATTGTATGAAGTTATGCTACATGACCGAGTCAGTTACGCTTTGTATATAAGCTTATCACACAAAGCCACAAAGCCTAGGTACTTTTGTGCTTATACAAGTTTTGTTATATTAAAGTTCGTCTAGTTTGTACTAACCAAAATATCCCATTTGAATAGAAAATATAATTTCAAGCTGAAATATTATGACTTTTTGAAATATATTGTTCTTTTGCGATTAATATAACTTTGGATAAAAAGAGAGTTGGAAGGTTGAGTCGTCAAGTTATTTTCTGGTAAAAATATTATTGTTGGTAAGAAACTACTAAACACTTGTTGGTTGAAATTTACACAAACTGTTTCATTAGTCAACTCTCGTGGGTCGAATGTCAGTTTCATTTGCCTCTGGAGAGCCACAAAGAGATAATTTTTATCTAGGCAATACGTTTTACCTGAACGTTTTCAAATAGGCTTTTAAAACATGTTGCTTTTTATCTATAAAGTGCAGTTACCCGCGGCTGCACTTGACATATACAGAGATTTACGAACCCATAGGTTTACTTTGGTTAAACTACATATATTATAAAATTTACACCTTAAAATTACTGATAATAAACACAGTCGCTTATACCGGGTTCCAAATGTATGAATGAATAAGGCAGTAAAGGAAGAGAATGAAAAGGTTTTATTCAACAAAGGTTTATTTTATAAGTAAACTACTTTAGTATGTTAGCCACTGATTAGTTTATACCCATTATTTTTTCTGCAGATTATAAGTATTTTTTCATTATTTGATAGGGTTACTCCACAGAACTACTGCTGCAGAATGATGCATTAATACAGGCAAATCCGAACGTACTACTATTGACGATCCCGTGGCCCAGTTGGTAGTGGCCCTGCCTGCCGAGCGAGGGGTCTAGGGTTTGATTC
>DWPT01005063.1:0-12577 GCA_018251895.1 Agathymus mariae mariae | reverse complement strand
GAAATTATCCGAAACTTTTTTAACGGATTCGGTTACGGTTTCGGATATATTTTTATTTCGGATATCCGGTAGTTTCGATTACGGTTACGGAGTTCCATAACATCCCTGATATAGACCTATAGACAATTTAGCAGGTCTCGGGAACAATAAGATCCGTACATGGTATAGCTACTAGAGACCGAGCATGCTACGTGAGCGAGCCAGCCGTGTGTCGTCCGTCAGGACGTGTGAGAAGTTGAACACAACATTGCTTATTGCTAAACTGTGCTAATGCTAACTTTATAACAACCAGAATACGTTCACATTCATGATTGAAAATAATCTTTAGGAAATAAACCTACGCGTAGTACTTCATACGTACATAAAAGTAACTATTCACCCCAGACTAATCGTCAATAATATGTTACCAGTTTAGTGAGGACAGGGTAGCGAAGTGACCCATAGTTAATCGACCGATTTAGGTACAACATTGTATATGTGAATAAAATAATATCTGTGGAACGTTGATACGAAAATATTTAAATGTTAAATAGTAATGAATTCAAAAGTGTACAATATTTTCTCACCGAAGTGTCACATACAACAGGAGTTGTAAACATTGAAAAAATCATTTAGAGAGTAATTAATTGTACGTTCGCTAGCACTTATACGTAAATGGGCTAACCGCGGTTCGCATGTCATACAGCTAAAATGGTATTGACTTTAACGTATAAGATTACGTACAGATGCGTGGTAGTTGAGTTCTGTTTACTTTAGTTTTATTGACTCCAACTACTTAATCTTATTCACACAACATAGTACATGATTAATTGACTTTCGTTTGCTATATATCAATAACGTTCACAGCTATTGAGTTATGTATGCTCGACGTATATATCTAGTAACACAATTTTAATTAATTAACTTACTATATTAAACAATGAAGAAATTAAACCACGTTCGCCATCCATTGTTGATCATCGATAATACTCAGACTCGAATTAATAGTTAGTACGGTTACAAATAACTGTTTCCGTTCGTATCCATGAGGAAAATTTAGCGGATTCCACCACACTGATCCAATGAATAAGTGAAGTAGTTAGTAGCTAATCCGTGTGACGAAATTTGTGAGGCTTGAAGACAGACACCCAACGCGGCTTTAGTTTTGAAAACCCAAGACCAATGCATAACATGCCTTTCATATCATGGAAACGCTCATAATACCAACAAACCACTAAACTGTTCATATATTGTTGAGTTTCATTTGTACGTAACCTCAGGTTGTGTACCATCTCTATACATTTAGATCGCTGGTAGCTAGCTGGTGTATAAATATATAACTATTTATTTTGGAAATCACGTACATATTTACATCATTCATTAATTTCATGAAGTTATACGTTTGAGCTGTGTTGTTTGCTTTTGATTTTCTGAAGCTGATTTTGTTTTGGATTTTAATATAAATAAGTTAATTAAAAAAAACGCGCCCAAGCACGCTTAAATAATAGTTAATTTTTAATAATTAATCGCACGTAACTTCATGAATTTATATTGAATCGTACGGCTGACTTATGGACCACAAACATTGGGATGGACGGTTTAAGAATAACTCAAGAAGGACAATTTCAAACATGAATTGAATTTAAGCATACCTGCAACCAGTTCATCAGGTGAAGCAGCACTTAATAATATGGCTTTATATCACCCAAAATGACAAACAACGGTAATTAGTTTAGAATTTCACAACACTTAGTAACAAAACTAAAAAGAACACTCGACACTTTAAAATGAATCAGCAATAAGTCAGCCGTACGGCAAGCGTCCCCCCGCGCGGCAAGGGCCATTCTTATTCACCGTCCAGTGCTTACATTCGACGGGGACGGCGCTCGGCAAGGCGACGACGAGGAGGCGGCGTTCCACGGCAAGTTGCCGCCGGGCATCCTGCCGCACGGCCTGCCCACCGTCAAGGAGGTGCAGCCCGCCGTCACCGCCGCCCCGCCGGAGAAGAAGGAGGAGGAGAAACAGAAGAAGGGTGAGTCGTGTCGCTGTTTAATTGTCACCGCATTCGTGATCGTTGGTTACCTGGAGTAGTAGAATGGTGATCTTAAAGGTGACCTTGGTAAACTGGTCTGCCTGCCTAGTGCCGGTCGGATCCTGTACCCAGACATCAACCAACACGTGACCGGCGAAGAAACGAACCATGAAACCCACTTGCGAAATCTTACATGGTTGACTTACGAGATGGTAGCTTAGTTGAATAATTTATAACAGTGTAATCATAGCTTGTAAAAACAACATAAATATCTGTTCAAATAACTCGTGAAAAAATAAAAACATTTTAACCCTTACATACGTCATATCGTTCAGGTTTCTAATCCAACTTGGTTCCTCTTAATAAATTTCCTTTTGCTCGGCTATTATGTAATTTATTAAAATACCATGAGAGCGTAAGACGTTAGTTGACAGTGACCAGCCAGGTCCGAACATGTCCCTAAACCGGTGCCCGTTCTGAGCAGTCCGCGAGCTGAGCACGGACGAGAAGCAAACGATCCTGCTGTCGGCGGAGTTCCAAAAGTTCATATCGCGCGCGGGCCGCGTCATCGAGCGCGCGCTGGCCGAGACCGTCGACATCTATACCGACTACACCGGCGGCGGCGACAGTGAGAACGCACAGTGAGTACCCCTCTACTGCTCTACACCGCACCACACCACTGCCACACTGGGCATTTCACACTACACTTCGTCTGGAACCTTTCTAAGTATAAGATAGTTCTGTTGTGAAACGAGTAACTTTGGATAACCGTACTAGCTACGTTGAAGGGTAATTTGTCAAGAGCAATCAAAATTTGAGTCCATGTATATTTCAGATCTCTGTAATATCATCACATCTGTGACCTTGCGAGGGATTGACATATGAATGTATATGTGATTAACACATCCGACCCGTAAACTTATCCAGGTACAAATTCTGCATGTACTAGCGCAAATAGTTTTATAAAAATCACTGCCCTATTATGCTCAGGTTTCTACAGCACGCTCGCGACAACAAACAGAGTTTACGGGATTCGGCGTGTTCTTCGTTTCACATATGGCCTGTACATACTACATGGCTCTGGCTCTACTGTGGCTCAAAGGTTGCAGGGGACCCATACTAAAATCATGCACTGCAACCGACGACTGTAGTATTATATTACTGATATGTTTATCTGATCAGGGACGACAAGTCTGACGCGCGACTGTCGCTGGTGCGCACGTTCTACGACGAGCGATGGTCGCGCGGGCGCTGCGTGACGTGCCTGGACTGGTCGACGGCGCATCCGGAGCTCATGCTGGCCTCGTACCACAACAGCGACGACGCCCCGCACGACCCCGACGGCGTGTGTCTCGTCTGGAACACCAAGTTCAAGAAGTCCACGCCCGAGGACATCTTCCACTGCCAGTCGCCGGTTATGAGCGCTACGTTTGCGAGGTTAGTGAACTAATACCCTGATTCAGTAGAAGCTGTGTGTGATTTGACTGGAGTTATATTAATACCGTTTCGTCTTATAACTTGATGTAACTTTTGCTAATGTTCTCAGCAAAGACTTTTGGATCTTGGTAATTAAATGCACTTCACCACTTAGTTCAATGTTCGAAAACTTTAAAAACCTATTCCTGATAATAGTAAACATCATATACCAGATTGCTGGGTTAGCGACTAACTCGAGCTTCAGAAATTGTTTATGTCCCATGACTTTCCACGAGGCTTCAACGCGGACAGCCAGCAATAACCAAATCTGCCCGAAGCATAAATGCTGATTAATTCTGCCACTAGCGCGTCACGCATCGAACCAATAATCGTGTACGTCGTACCTATGTCGATCACTTACGAGAGAATAACGCGTACAAGTCACTCATAAAGTTTGGCATTAATGTTGTATATTATGGCGTGTGCGTGTGACGACAGGTTCCACCCCAACCTGATCCTCGGCGGCACGTACTCCGGCCAGATCGTGCTGTGGGACAACCGCGTGCAGAAGCGCACGCCCATCCAGCGCACCCCGCTGTCCTCGCTCGCGCACACGGTATAAGTTCATAGTTTTTTGTTTATTTTACTTTTTCATAATTTCACATGTTGATAATGTCACATGTTTTAACTCAAAATATAACATTAACATGTTGTATTGTCGACATCACACTGACCACACACGCGACACACACACACACACACACACACACTAGTGCACCACAAACAGGGACGTCGCCGTTAACGGGACACAGTGATCAGGTTTGGTGCACAATTCATTGACGTTGTATTTGTTAATTGGAATACTTTAGTCGAATACATGTAGGGAAAACATTACACATGCAACGTTAATGAAATATACTGTACACAAAGCGAATACCACTGTTCGCACTTACAATTTTTTTTAAATTATGTGTGCATTATATAATAACTATGACTTGCTCCGACGAACGAAAACATCTTTAAGAAATCTGCATATATAATTCCTGGTGGGAAATCTGTAAATCCGCTCTTGGCCAGCGTGGTGAACTATGGGATTAACCTCTCTCAATTGAAAGGAAACCTAACAATTATGGAGTACAGTGATGATATCGCCTAGACTCAAAAATCAAAGTGAACTACAAAAAACATGTAGCCTGTTAATCCAAACGATGTGGACACGCTTCTCGACAACCGGACAACCGTCACCACCACGACTGCACCGCTTATTGTTGTTGTACGGCAGCACCCGGTGTACTGCCTGTCGGTGGTGGGCAGCCAGAACGCGCACAACCTGATCTCGGTGTCGACGGACGGGCGCATGTGCTCGTGGTCGCTGGACATGCTGTCCCAGCCGCAGGAGACGCTGGACCTGCAGCATCGTCAGAGCAAGGCCGTCGCGGTCACCGCCATGGGCTTCCCGCTCGGCGACGTCAACAACTTCGTGCTGGGCAGCGAGGACGGAAACGTTTACACCGGTCTGTATTATCGACTGAACAGTTCGTGTGGGATCTCGACACCCTGAAACCATGACGTCCGGCACAGATGGTGAGCTGACGTTAAGTGTGATCTAGCCGATGCTATTAATACTGTAATATGTAGGGGCATTACATATTGACTAGTTCCCGACGAACTTTTATTGCACCTCAGTTAACAAGTGGTTCTGTTTTTTTTTTCTGACCCAATAGTAGGGCCCAGAATAGCTGTCAAAAATTATTGAACATAAGCTAATTTAATTAATGTCTTAGATGAAAACAAATTACCGATTTAAAAGTGTCATTTAACACAAATCTATCAGCAGCTGCAGGTACATACCCGACACGGCACAAGGCAGCGGTCACTTATATGTGTTGTGGCGTTGTGTGTCAGGGTGTCGGCACGGGCAGCGCGCCGGCGTGGCGGAGTGCGTGGAGGCGCACGCGGGCCCCGTGACGAGCGTGGCATGCCACGCGGCTCCTGGCGCCGTCGATCTAGCACATCTCTACCTCACCGCCTCCATGGACTGGAGCGTCAAGCTCTGGAGTCTCAAGGTGCACATGTTCTCCTATCAACGTATCAGGGGCTCTTTGAACAACAAGAGTCTCATCTCGTAACTGAAGCAACCCGGATTCACCAGCACGGAAGCGCTCAAGGCTGGTGATAGTGGTTACCAAACTGAATGTCGTTAAAGTCGTCCTACTAAGTTTATCAACTGACTTAACTGATGCGCGACCGTAACCGTTCAGTGCCAACTGGTCCGTCTGTATGGTCACCTGCCCATCAAGATGTGAGAAATATAACTTCACTCGTTGCTATGTTGTCGCAACCCAAGTAGGAAACTGTCTGTTGCAGAGATCAGATCAGATACACCTTTGTTTAACGTCTAGTACACTACAAAACCGTCTACTAATTAGGTTCGTCTTATTGATCTTCAGCTATCCAAGATCTAATCTAAGATTTTTCCTTCAGTATTTATTTGTTACCAATGTTGTACGTATCTGCAAATGTAACATTATAATATTTTCTATTGGTCAGTGTCTTAACGATGACTTGTCGTTTGTCTACAGGAGAACAAGGCCCTGTACTCTTTCGAGGACAGCGGGGACTACGTGGCGGACGTTCGCTGGTCACCGGCGCACCCCGCGCTGTTCGCTGCCGCCGACGCCGCCGGCCGGCTCGACCTGTGGAACCTCAACAGAGACACCGAGGTGGGTGACGTGCGCCTTTCACGTCCGTCCATCGCTTGCCAAAACAGCGCTCGACTGGCATTTGCATGGAATATCGCCAGTGGCATAATTTGAGGGATACAAAAAAAAACGTTTATTTTGCAAAATACTCATCAACTTCAGTTTTACACAATACACAAAGCGGTAAGCTTTTCTTTGTTTCAGAGGTCACATCTACACAGTGTGACCTAGTTGTGGTTATAAAATAGTTCCTGAGAACACTGTCCAATATAACGCTTGAGCTTTATATTGGAGGCAGCATATATTTAGCGACCGGAATATATGATGTACCTGGTTACAATGAGTGTGTGTACATGTACGGTGTGGAATATGTGCGGCAGGTCCCGGTGGCATCAGTGGTAGCAGAGGGCGGAGCCGCGTTCAACCGCGTGTCGTGGACCCCGGCCGGCGCGCACCTCACTGCCGGCGACGACGCGGGACGCATCTGCGTCTACGAGCTAGCCGAGGTACCTACCTACCTACCTACTTACTGAACAACACGACAATCATACCCCGACCGACTGTCAAATCTAACAAGAGTCCATCTATATAATTCAACCGCGATAGATCAAACGCGACAGTCATTTAGCATTTATCGTTAATAATAATTCAGTAGAATTAAATGTTATAGACGACAATTATTTCAGACACTTCTTAATAAAAGTAACAACTCCAACCACGGTACAACAATCTCCGTACATTCTAGTCATTCGAGCCGGATCTTTGTTTTTTATATCGACTTGCATAAAAAAATACGGATACAAAACCCATGTAGTCTTGTATCTAATGACAAGCATAGCTTGTTCGCTTCTAGGGTTAACCTTAACCTTTTACGTTTTAAAAATTATTTTAGAAACGATTATTAAAATATTATCCAAACTATATATATAATTTAAATTAAAACTTAAGTATATAACTTAAGTATGGAAATATTGTTTCTAATATCGTCAGTTTTCTTTTACACCCTAACAACATCCGCATGTGACGTGTGCGCAGCACGTGTGGCAGCCGCGGCACGACGAATGGAGCAAGTTCGTGTACACGCTGCAGGAGCTGCGCAACAACCAGGCGGACGAGGAGAGCGACCGGCTCGGGCTGGCCAGCGGGCCCGCCTCGCTCAACAGCCTCTCCTCGCTCGCCAGCAACCCGCTGCGGTAGATCGGTAGGTCGGCTCGGATATCACTCACACAATGTTACGTTACATTGTCACAACACAGTGTGCTTACATTTTGTAAATGACGGGGTCATGGCCATCGGTCTGTGTCCAGTGTGTGTGGTACCAAATAATAGGATCGTCAGTGAACCACTAACCAACCAACCTGTACGACCAAATGAATGTTCGTCAAAGGTTATGCTGCTCGGGGGTATAGTAAAAAGCAAAGTAGGAATCTGGCTTAAGACAAACTAGTTTTGATTTAACCATTTAAATTTTCAAAGCAGTTATAATAATTTTTTGTTCTTGTTACAGCGAACAGAAGTTATATCTGATAAAACATATTTACTGAGATTCTCGATGGTAACCAACCTTGACCCGTCCGTGGAAGGCGACCCCGCGACTTACAGCTCTCACTCTGTTTACTACAATACGGCACACCTGAAATCGCGTCGCCCTACAAGTCGTATGAATAGCCAGTAATCATCACGGTGAAAGTGTGTTTTACAATGATCACAATAAAGGTGGCATTTTGGAAATAGGCAAGAAAATAATGCTAGATGCATTCGAACATGTATTACTTAATGTAACTATTCATCTAAACTTTACAAAAGCTACTTAAATTTATGCATTCCTAAATGTTAAAATATGAAGTTCATATAGAAAGGAAAATATTCTACGAAGCACAAAATATTGCATTATAACATATTTCCAATCTTCATGTAATAGTTATTCTACCTATGCAAACTGTATTCTCATTAATTTATTAGAAAAGATAAGTTACTTAACCAGATTCTGAATGTACACAATATGGTTATCCTAAAACTAGAGCAGATTAATGTCATTACACGCATGGCTAGAGACACAAGAGTGTCTGGTACTATTGCTCCTCTTGTTATAACCATGTTTCTTTACTTATTGGAAGTAAAATTACTCATATTACTACTTAAACCTAGATGCACATTAGGGATGTTATGGAGATGAAATTTCGGATCTAGATGTAGATCTGGATGTATTAATAATATTGTACCGGTTTCGGTTTACGGATATAATTTTTTTTATTTAAATAGCACCAAACACGAGCAGACGAGCCACCTGATGGTAAATGGTCACCATCGTCCATGAACATTAGTAACACGGTTAATATCACTGATGCGTTGTCGACCAAGCAACAAAAATTTCAAGAAAATAATTTCGGATTATCCGATTTTTTCGAACAATTTCGATTATGGAAATTAAATGATTTCGGACGTGTAAAAAAATTATATAGGTAACAATTTGACTTCATTTTCAGGTATTATTTGGTATTATAATCGGAGAAAAAAACAATATCCTTAAAAACTTAACACTAAACGTACTTTCTTTCTTACCTTCTTCTCATTTCTTGGCCGACAACGCATCAGTGATACCTTTGGTCTTGCTGATGTCCATGGGCGACGATGACCACTAACCATCAGGTGGCTCGATTGCTCGTTTGTCAGCTATTACCATAAAAAAACTGAGAATCCTAAAAATTAAGGATGCTGCTAGTCTCTCCTCTGGTGACGAAAACCAGCCATAACTTGTTCCATTCTACCAATTCCAAAATTATTATGATTCGGATAATATTTAAATTTCGGATACCCAATAAGGTTATGGGTTAAGGAGTTCCATAACATCACTGACATAGATGTCTAAAAAAAAATGTAAATGTTCTTCGCAGACCTATTTGTACTACAGTATTTAATTGTTTCACACTTGTATATTGCAAGTTAAAATTCATAAATTACTAACAGACTCATTGTGTAGTTTGAAAATTTGTGGATATTCAGTGGTTTTGGTTATCACACTAGATGTATATTTTACCGATTATTTTGTTCTAAGCTGAATACTCAGCCACATTGGATTTAATCTGCATTAAAAACATATTGAATGTATATTTCTATTATATAAGTACCATCTATAACCAAGAATAACAATTAATATATATGTATATTTAGAAGTGCATGTTTCAACTTCAATACATAATCTTAAAAGATATTACTATTAGATTAACTACAACATCTTGTTGTATCCAGGAACTAGTAAAAATTTATGTTAAACAGGTTATTGTTATTGATTGTCATTTAGAGAATTAACTTTTAAGCTAATACATTTATTTATTAAAAGACAGATATAGAGTATGTTGTGAACAGCATCTGAGCAGGTACTTATTTTTTTGCATATAATTAAATAAAATACTTTGCTTATTAATATATCTTTTATTTTTACATTATTCATAATGTATACACTCACCAGTAAACATTTAATTAATTTTGTTTAGCACAATACATTAATTGCATAGCAATTGTGAAGTGTTTATTTTGAACGAATGGCAGTTCAGTTACTTTTTAAATCATATAAACACATGAGCAGTTATAACTATTAAATTAATTGGGAAAATACAAGAGTTAAACCTTGAGATATTCTAGTCTTAAAACTAATGTGGTGACATGAATTGAATCAGGTTAGTTTTTTCCACTCCAATTTCAGACATGAGCCAATTGCTGTAGTCTCATTTAAAAAGGAACGTAAAAGCAATTTATTTGCTATAGTTTGATTTAATCATTATAATATCAGTGTTATTTCTGATATATTTTGAGATATGATTTTATATTATATATTTTATGGTAAACAACAAATTTATTGACCAGTTCTACTATTGTATGGCTGCTTGGGGCTGGTCTACCATACCCCTGCTCCAAGTGACCCACCTTAATATTTTAAGAACTATCTTTTCTTGCTTAATAATTAATTACAAACTCACTTTAGAAAAATTGAAAATCTCTGATAACTTGACTGGTATTCAATATAAATAAACTTCCTTAAGGCAGGCTACACTGTACAATTATAATCAGATGAATTGAATAATAAAAATAATTATTAACTATTGAATAATGGTTCAGATGTCATGTCAGATATGAAAAAACAGAACTTTATAGAATTTCTTTATAATGTCAATATTTTACATAAAAAAACGAAAGAGGTACTGATTATTAAATTATATTTTATTCTAATGTTGCATAGAGGCTATTCAGGACTAAAAGGTATGGCTAATTTTCCTTTGGACAAGTTCACTTCATCCCAACAGGTGCAGTGTAAGCTTTTCCTGTCCATAATATCCGTGAAGAGCTTGCCATCCAAGTGATCCATTTCATGTTGGGCTATTCTTGCTGTCCACCCCTGGTACAACTGACATTGAAGCTCTCCTTCTATATTTAATCCTTAAAATGAATAAAATTATATTATTGAGATTGAAGCACTGTTCTAAGTGTTATTTATTAAAAAATCCAATTAAATTACAAATCCCTTGATTATAATTAACAATTTAAAAACAAAATTTACCTGACACTTCGACAGACTTGTATCTAGCTACATCAGCAGCAAATGATCTCACACTTTCACAGCCTTCACAGTGTATGACTTTTTGGTAATCAACCACTTTTAAAACTGGATTAATGTAAACCTACAAAAAAATATGTCACATCTTGAATATTTATAGTTAGTAATTAGAATTCAACATTGACGGATTAAATGGTATTCTATTACCATTATACCTATAACAATTGTATTATGTTGTTACATAATGGAAAATGCTAAATAAAATAAAAGCATGTTGTAACATGTTCGAAAATATGTTAATGTGATACATTTGTATCTTTACTTACTCACAGTGAATGGAACTACACTCATGTTTCTTATCTTTGCGTATTCAGGAGGAAACGACGCTATTTGCTTTGCAGAAAGGTGCATCACGAATATCCTCATGTTGACGCCAATTTGAGGCGCAGCCATGCCGACACTGCCGTACTTAATTAGAACGTACTGCAATTTACTTATAACCTTTTGAACAGTCTCACTTTTTAATTGTTCTACCGAAACTGGCTGAGAAACATTGCGTAGAGTGGGGTCTCCTATTTGAACAACGTGTTCGAAAGGGGGTGCGGAGGTGCCACGCCTTGGAGATAAACGTCCGTACCAGTTTAAAGTCTTTCTCAATACACCCATTATGAACCAGGTCCCATGAATATTAACTTTCCTATACAGTTTTCAATATTTAATCTGAACTTTTTGTACTTATAAAGCAGAGAAAATGGAGTACTTTACCGTATTCTCCATCTAACGAAGGACGTTATTTCAATTTATTATTTCATTCGTCATTGAAAAATTATCAATTTATTAATATCATAATAATAATGAAGAATATGGCTCAGGCGATTGAGGTTAAGTACCAGTCAGTGTCTTAACAATTCCATAGAATCACTTTTTCTTAAGGTTGAAATATTTACACCATATAGCAGTAGATGTCACTGTTTACAATTCTAAATTTTTGTACGTTACACACTGATCAGGATAACAATTTTTTATTACAATTTTATTATACATAAAGTTTCGGTAATTAAATTAGGTAAACTACTACTTCTTCCAATTAATTTGATAATTTAACTTTTTCCGTAGGAAAAAATAATTTCATTTGTAAAATGAAACGCAATATTTATTTTCATCTGTCAATTCAATAATCACTCCGTTAAACGTCAGTGACTTGTGCTTGTGCAAAATAAAATTTAAAATTTTTAGATTAAAAACACTGTTTCATACAAAATTAGTTTAAATGTAATTATTTGATAGAAACGAACTAAAATAAAATTATTCTTTGTTGACCTATTAAGAAATTGACTTGAATTTTTTTTTATATTGACTAACAATAGCTGTACTTTTTAACCACTTTTTAATTTTATTAAAATTTTCAACAGTACATGCCAATTTAAAAAATCGAGAAGCATAAAAAAAATGAATTATTGATGATGAAGAAAATATAAAATTGTGTTCAAATGTCAGTTGAGCTGGCATTTTAGTGGTGTTGTCATTCAACATGTTGCTAGTAGTCGTGCTGTATTCGCCATAATATATATTTCGCCGTATTATTTAGTTGTGAGTATTCCCTGACATGAAATAAATTTATCCTACCGAAAAATTTGATTCCCCGATTTATGTCATTCCCCTTGCTCTCCCCACGCTTAACCCTCAATTCCCTACAAATCGGGGATTTTCTCCGCACTGTGTGTGGGTGACAAATTGATGTTTGTTTTGTTTGACACAAACTTCTGACAGAAAACATTGCCCAGACACGATACCACTGACGTATCAATATTAGATTGAGAAGCAAAGAAATAGGCCGTCTAAGTCCCGGCTTTTTGTAAAAAAAAAAACTACCAACTTTGTATTTTTTTTTTTTGT
>DWPT01005062.1:0-12579 GCA_018251895.1 Agathymus mariae mariae | reverse complement strand
TAACTATTGATATTTGACAATAATTTATTCAAGTTAGTACGCTGTAATTACCATTAGACAATGTTAGTTTAACATTTGTATATCATGGGGAATCATTGTATATTTGGGTCCTGGTGCCAAAATTGTCTAATAAATTAACGTCAATAAGTTAAACATATATGTAGATGTGATTGTGGGGAATAAATGTCATCATATCATGTAAAAATCTTTATTCTTTACTCCTACCTTCGTTCTTTATGCTATCTGTTTTGACTAAAAACAAAATTTTGATTCACTAAAAGTTTGATTCACTTCCTGTATCCGCTTCACAGAATAGCTATTGGAATGTTGTCCCTTAACTGCGGTGAAATTGACGTGATTAATGATTTCCACACCGCTTCCCTTCACAGCTGAGGCGGGACATATTAGGTACTTGTAAAATAAAGCTAAAATATGCTTTTGCCTGCGAGAGGAGACCGGAGCCGAGTAGTTAAATGGGGTTGTAATGATCTTCGGAGTAGCGTATTTGCAGATTTATTCAATAGTGTATAGAGATACTTATACGAGTAGGGCGTCGCACAAGTTTTAAATAGGACCTTCTCTTTCTCCATATATAACGGACGGACGACATGAGGACATCTGTTGTCAGAAATATAATACAATGTGTGGGTGTTTCCGTGCAGTCCTTGATACAGGTGCGATGGGAAAGCATCAGCTTCAATTCAACCTTAGGTTAGATCTGAAAAGGGACCAAAGGCGCCGAGATCGGGGAAGTTACAAGAGCGTGCCCGTGATCGCGACAAGGGGTGACGAGTTGACGAGAAGGTAAGAACCAGAAGGATCATTAGCGATCTGTCGTCCTCGCAATTTAGATGTATTCTTAATGGATTTCCTTACGTAAAAAAAAGACTGTTCTAGTGGCCTATAAATGTTACATAAATATACTATGTACGGATTTGTGAACTTACACTATCAATGCGAGCAACAAAATTCAGCCATTAAGTTAATTTCCGGTTATTCTATTTTCTCTATTAAAATATTTCGTACCATTAGCCGCCGCGTTCTCTGTATTTTTATATATAAAATTATTGTGTACATGTATGTATGACACGGAACTCCTAACCGGCTGGATCTATTTTGGTGATTTTTTTGTTTAAGTGTATCCCTAAATGGTTTAGATTGGCAATTGAAATTAGTAGCAGGCAGCGCTGCGATCCGTGAGTTGTTTTTTCATTTATGTTCGGGCTGCACAACTTTTATCAGGTCCGGTGGTATGTTGATGAATATGTTCCAAATTCTACATTAGTAAACGCCAATCATTCATGTGTGTGTGTATATATCTCGTAGAACGACATGCATAACGCGAGCTAGTATTTATATAGGCAATGACAGGCTAATGGTTTGAACGTCGGTCTCCCACACAGGACACTTGGAGCATGAACCGTGCATGTATCTCTATTCACACAGTGTGCGCATTATAAATTATCATTTGCTATGGTGAAGGAAGAATCGCGTGGAAACGTGCACATCTCCGAGTTTCCCATAATGTTCTTAAAGGTGTGTGAAGTGTACCAATCCGCACTGTGCCAGTGTGTCGGACTATGGTCTTAATCCCTCTCATTGGGAAAGGACACCCGAGCCCAACAGTGAGATGATTACGGATTGTAATAATGAATGATGTCTTTATATATATAAATATGCCAACTATGAAAAAATCTAGCTACATTGAGTGTTTTAGTGGAAAACATCAACTCGTTTCAACGGATTGTATACGTAATTGATACAAAAGATTATGTACTGCATGACAAAGTAAATCTTCTACAATAAGCTTAACAAGGGAATTTAGGAGTTAAATAATCATAATACATCTCCTTGCCGCTTATAGCTCCATTATCTTTAGTGGGTAAGGTTTGGGTAAGGTTGAAATATTAAATGGTACGCGAGTAGTTCAAATTAGAAACCAACATATCGTTATGTAATTTCCATACTTAAGGTATGAAAGGATAAGATTATGATTTGAAATGAATAAAACAATTTATTGAATAAATAGTATTTAGAAGCAATCACTATTTATTGTTTGTGTATTTTAAAAAAATAAAAAAATATAAGAATATGGAATTAATATATGTTTATATTTATAAGATCATGGAAAATATATATATATTTATTGGCTGTGTAGCAGCGACCTAGAATACTCCTCCCAATCCTCGCAATCCCCCTGGCAGAAAAGGGTGTCGTAAGAGGCGCCAGAAGCCAACCTGCTTGGAGGTAGGGCTTCGCGTAAGGATTATATCATTAGTATTATTATTAAGTCACTTATACTATTATTTGTATTGTTATCTTTCCGTGAAGTCTGCCCGGCTAGCTACCATCCTCCTGCTCGAGTCAGCCGCCAAACGACTCGTCGTGTTCCGACTGGGGACTTGAAAGCCAATACTTCCTTACTTACCTTCTTCTCATTTCCTAGACGATACCCTTGGCCTTGTTGATGTATATGGGCGACGGTGACCACTTACCATCAGATGGCTCGTCTGTTCGTTTGTCGGCTATTTACATAAAACAAAGAAACTACGAAGCTATTTTTTCACGTAGATCGTGAGGAGAAAATATTCTTATATCTATCTAATGCGTAAAGCTCGCCCTTCAGTCGTAACATATAATGTTGTATTTTTTTTCTGCTGTTATTGAGTTATGGGTAAATCTAATTGTCAACCATAGCTAAATGCTGGGGTGGCAGATTCCACATACACCGTATTAGAACATCGCAGATAACCTTCGGTTAGTAGCTTTCTGGACGTCATTTTACCAGTGGAATGAAGTACTCAGCTTATTATTAAGGTTGTCTTGTGCCAGTTATCGTCATAAATTAGAAAAATTATGATGATTGTACAGGATTTCAACCGAGACCAACCCATTATAAGACTGGTTTTACCTAGAAACGCAGAATATTTGTACGGATTTATTTTTTTGAGTAGCTAAAAGGCACGTATTTATACATTTTTGCTTCAATGATAATGTTTTTACTCTTTTGTTGTCAAGGGAGTTATAGCAAGTCAGAAAAATGTTACAAGTATTTGCACTTGAATATTCTAACTTGTGACACAATTCCGCAAGTATAATGAGGGCTGTGAGGAAAATTATGGTTATAATTGAAATATCTTGTTGAATCTACAATTCCAGGCGTCGCGTTGTTTGAGTGTACGCTTTCGACGAACTGCCAAGATTTTATGAAAGTTAGAATAAAGAAGTATGAAAAGCAGAGAGTGACACACGGTACCAAAATTATTTAATCTCCAACGACGTACTTTGATGCCTTCGCTACGCTTAGAAATCTGCTCTTGAATCCTTTGCTTCGTTTGGATTCAAACAATCGCTCTCGCCCGCAATACATTATTTTGGTCCCTTGTGACGAAATCTACTTTTTCCTTGTAGAATCGGAGAACATGAAGAGTAATAAACTGTCTATCGAGTGGTTTTGTTACTGTTTCGTTTTTCTCATCCTGGATGTATATAATTCTAGAAGTGTGGAAATAAATCGATGTTACCGTTATTGGGTATACATACGGTTTAACGATAAACGTTAATATTATCGTATCGGATAATGGTGAATCTTAGACATAACAACCGACATTTACAGCGTTACGATACTGTCAAAACTAAACGAGCATATTGACCAATGGTTTCTATAATTACCCGTGGTACTACTAAGACGTGATCATGCCAATAATCACTAAGGCAACGGGCGCTATGGAAATAACACTTCGAATTTCAAATAACAAGCATAAAAAATGATCTCTACTCATATTCTTCTGTACTAAAGTCTATTTTAGAATGAACTACAAGGAACAAACTGTTTGGGTCGTGCGCGCAACAAGTGTGGCGCAGGTGGGGAGAGCGGGGAAGTGTTCATTGATCAGCGGGCGCCTGTTGCTCGGCCGGTCCCCCGCCTCCCCTTAGTTCCGACATAACAACACTCGAGGCGACGAGCGCCAGCAGTCTGACGTATGGAAATTAGTTCATTTACATTTATGCCTATTCTATATTACATTCTAATGGACAATCTACATTTACTTCGCTTTACGCAATACATTTACTGAGACTCGCAAAATGGAAGTATTTTAAGTTAATTAAAGTACTTCGAGATGTAATTACAATTATAAGCAAGTTTGGGGTGTAAGAAGCTCCATCCAACCTCTAGTCCAAGCCAAACTCCGCTGCTCGTGGAGCACGGAGAACAATGGCAAATGGTCCCTCCTGTTTTAAGGCGGTGGGCTCTGTTTCACCCAGTTTAATCCCGACGGTATTTACATGGTCGTAGGGTATTTCGCCTGACTGACTGACAGCTGTTTCGGACCCACTTCTTTTTCGGTCAGCAAAGCATCGATGATACCTTTGGTGTTACTGAAGACCATCGGCGACGGTTATGACTTACCATCAGGTGGCTCGTCTGCGTCGTTAAAATAATAATGAGCTAAGCCATCGAATAACCAGCGCTACTTGCTAATGATATAAAAATAAAAAAATATGTTATATAGTACATAGTGAAAATTATATGGTACTAACTCATATGTCGCATACAATCAGCGTCTCCGTGGACTTTGACGCACATTAAACTTGCATAGGCGCTGTAAAATTTGTTAGCAAACATACTTAAAAAAAAATTGCTAAAATACAGGGTCTGTACACTTGTAGAGAATGTTCGAGAATTAAAAAAAACAGGCCGTTTTATAATCACATAAATCTTGTGATATGCAAACCAAGTATATCTTACGAAGTTATTAAAAATTATATTCATAAAAATTTACAAGTTTTACTTCAAAATGAAATAGACAACTTTTAATCTGCCGATGTCCTTAAGCAACGTCATTAATTCAGAGGAGATCACTACGATACAAAGATTAATGTATTTAATTCATTGTTAAATATTTGCCAGCATAAAAAAATACTGAACATATTTTACTCTGAGGCTTTATGGAAATTCCACTACAGGAACCAATACTCTCACCGTTGATTCAAAAAAATACAACCAATTATTCTGCTATTACCGTTGACACCACCGAAGGCGACGCTTATCTCATACACTGGGAGCTCCCGTCGTTAAGTTGACCGCTGCTCAGAGAGTTAAAGAGGAAAAAAATTGCATGTTAAGTAAGATACGTTACCTAGATATCGGGAAAAATTAAGAACATTATAGTATCTGGTACGTTAGTCTTAAACGGATTTTTCTATACTACTTTTCTTAATTTTTAATTTAGTGCTTGTTTGAAATTTAAATAAAGATAAGATGTGAATACCGGCCGGCATAGGTATTTATGATTTGTCTTACTCTTTGGACCTGCCTGTTTTGATTTGTAAAGGTCCATACCACTTGCAGTAACGCAGGATTGTGAATGTGTTCGCATTTAGGTATTCATTTAAAACTTACAACATACATAAACGTCCTATTTAGACAATATTTAGAATAAAAAAACAACTTCTAAAGTTATTATTCATGCAAAAGGAAATGCTTTGTCGTGGTCAGTTTACGTTAAAGCCTTTAGGAAGAGTTTTCAGATTTAATTCCACCTTAAAAAATCCTTACCTTCTCTAGTCTCTTAATCAACCCGTGTTGTATAATGTTTAACTCTAATTATTAGCGACACTCGGGATATCTTAATATAATGTTAGCCTTAAATATACTCAGCCACGTACAAGTGCAGGGTAGCTGGCGGGAGAGATTTAGGCACATCTTAAGCCACTTTAGGCCAAGTAAAAAAGGGAATTGTAAAACGAAGACTTCTGCCATTCATGGAATAATCTATTTATAGATATACATTTTAATTGAGTCTTCTATTGACAATATATCTTAATCAAATACTTTTTATTCATACAATTTAATTTGGGGAGTTGTTTTCCCCGTTCCTTTGCAAAGATGAGGTATCTGTCCCAAACGACTGTAGAAGCAAAATATGACGTGCGTGCGAGTATTGCCATAATACCTAAATGGTTAATTGACTGAATTTGTAACAATTTAAGTAATGTAAGAACAAAGAATGACATAGTATCTCGCGAAAACTTTCGTACCTATACAACAACATGAGGATATTCAAAACAAAAAAAAATAACAAAAAAATAACCGTCTTTGACTTCCGACCGCAATTTATACATATAATAAAATTCTAACTGATCGCTTTCTGTACATGTAGGTCATATATATATATATATCATATAGGATATAGGAGAAAAACTATTATTAGGGGACTTTATAACGCAGTAGAATTATTAGAACTGAAAAAACTAGTTAGAATTTTTGTCTGTTTCTCAGTGCGTTTGTGCGCGGTCATCTCAGAAACGGCTTAACTGATTACGTTCTGGTTTTCACTTATGTATTACAATAAACATAAATTAATACTTAAAGTTTGTTTCATTGCAATCCTCTCATAATTAATAAAGTTATAAATTAATTTAAAATAATGCAGGTACTATTTCTTAGCGTAAGGCATAGTTTTTTCAAAGCGAAGGCAGTTTGCTAGTTACAAAATAAAATCCGAGTAGTTTCCATTTTTTTAACTCCTTCCATCAATAATTTCATCTCCTATTTTCAGCCTTAGGTGTGGTATTTTTTTTTTTCAAATTTAATAGGCACCAAACGTGAAGTAGTATGAAAGACGTAGATTTCTCAGAGCACATAAAGACGCACTTTACATTGAAACAAGTATGAATACTTGAATAAATCGAACATTTAGATGCTACGGCTATTGCTACGAGATTGCTACGACGCCCCTTATGATGAAATTCCATTAAAATTCATAACTAGACGATGGTCAGTGACCCGCAAAGTATAGATATTTCTTTGTGTGACTCACTATTATTAGAGCGTTGCCACAGCTAGTTTGTTTCGGTTCAAAGCTACATGGCCCATTTGGGTAGAAAGTGTTAGGCATGTCGGTATGGTCAGGAATATCACAACACTTTTTCCTTATTGACCGTTTTATGCCATTAACTTGTATAACATTTAAATTGCCACGATACATATTGTAAGCCATTGATAAAATATAGTATACGCATTTATGCATAACTCTTTATTGATTAAGCCAATTGTATTTTATAAATGTATTAAAAAGTTCGTCTAACATTAGTAAATACAGATCATTTTTTTTTATAGATAGAAACATCTTTAATAATTTTGAAACATAAACTTCCAAGTAAGTTAAAGTTGCCTGTGAAACTTTGTTCCGTTAGAGTTTTTATTGTTGAAACCAAGTTTACAGCTTCAAACGGTAAACAAAACGAACAAGCGCTAAGGAAGTTAATGCAAGCAAAATACAGCTTGCGAAACTTGGTTCGTTCAGTACTGCAACCGCTGCAACTTCGACGATTGTCCCAGTTTGTGTGGGGAGTTACCTAATTAGCGTCGGAATCTCTCTACTACTAGTATTAAAGTCGAACGGTAACCCGCTAATCTCGTGCTTTCATGAAAATTGGCAGTGTGGTTTCACAGAATTTGTCCATAACAAATTCAACTACATTGAGCAAACGGCCTGTGTGTCATTTTACAATTGAAAATTTTTGTGTGTTATTGGGATATTTCAGCGCATACCATACAGGTTTAGTATCTTGTGATTTGAGCTATTTATTCTAGAACACTTATAGTATGAGATATACAGATAGATTTGTATAGAGTCGAAAATATTATACAGAAATACTTCAGGTGCATTGTGCAAAATAAAAAAGACTTGTCAGTATTTCCCTTAGTAAGCAAGTCATTTGATATGTGCCTAAGTAAAATATCTAATTTACTCATCAAAATTTGGCTAGAGTAAGAATTTGTTTATTTATATTTATATCATATGTGCGTCAAAAACTGATATATCTCTTGTACGTGGAGTAAGATATAACTTTTTTGATTAGGCAATTCCAAGAAAATCCAAAGTAACATGTAGACAGACGGAGATAAGGACTCCATTATTGGACGTAATGTACAAAAGGACATATGAGTATGTATGTTTCTTCATGTGTGTGTGATCATGATCGGTTGTTAGTGGTGGTTTATTTCATTTTGATTTACCAATAGTTTCACCAAATGAGTAAATTTAAATTATGCAACTATGATATTCGGCAGAAACGCCATCTATTTTTTCTGTGTGTGTATTGGTTCTCGCTTCTAGTTCAAACTAAGGCACTCACTTTAGAAAAGTCACTCACTTCAATCTGTCGCTCGTATTATCACGGTCTATTTACAGCTTCCTAGTGATTATGTTGGATTAATATACCATCAATATTTATAATCCTTAACTGTGACGTTTCCATTTTCATCCACGTAACCTAATTCTCAGTTTGACTTATATGCAATGTTATAGTGACCTTATGCGTTGACTTTCACTAAATTACAATCTGTCATCTCCGGCGGCGGTGCCTTCGGGGCTTTTGTTACCTTTAAATGAGCCAGGCCGTGTTGGTGCTGGTATCACAATGGTGCGAGATCGGGGCGGTAATAGCTAAGACCAAATACATAACCCCACACTAAGATATTAATATAAGATATTATGCTATTACAAATAATAATGAAACGAGTGCTGCCACTTTATATAGCAAATTGTTCCTAAATAAAATTGTTTCATTTTAATGTAATAATACACTGTAATTTTCTATGTTAATTTCATTCAGTCATTGGAGCTATGCTGGAGTCACCGTAGACTTAAATCTTACTTTCACTCGAAAATTTAAGTCGTTAAACTGGCTGGTATTTTATTGTTTTAGTTCTAACGGCCGTTAATGATCATACCACATAACGACTCGACTCAAAATTAGACTTTTACGTATTAATGTTCTAACATTGAAGTCTTGTAGGAAAGAATAACTCGTAGCTCTGCTACGTATGCCTTTATGTTTAGTATCTGAAACAGTTAGTAGCAGGGGTGATACGGATATGAAATTTCGGATCTGGATATGCATACAGATATATGAATGTGACTAATATTGTACCGGTTTCAGTTATAACTACGAATATTAAATTGTTAAAAAGTTTAAAAGTTTCGTATAGTTTGATGACTCAAGTGTTACGTTACGATTTGATGCGTAATCATTTTGGATTCAGACACGACAAAAAGGCTTGTCTTCAAGTTTAGAAGGTCAGCAAATTCTGTACCTGGTTGAGGTCAGATATTGGTTGTACTCGTATCTAGGATTATATTGAATACAGTTTACACTCTATACCGGAACGGTGCGTCTACGACTAATTCAAGTTAAAAGATATAAAAAGAGTTAGTTAATTATAGTGTATTTATTGCATGACGATGAGACAACGAAGCAAATTGGCTCGCAGCGCGCTCAATAGAAGCGTGCGTTCGACGGGGGAATTGACGCGGATAACGTGGCTGATCACGTTCGCTTGGGAGAAAAGGCGCAAAACGATTACTTGTGTTGTTCCAGATACGTTTTTCTCGCATTTCACTTTTTCAACGAGAATCTGGGACTATCTACTCTTGACATACTGTCCATAGGGATCTGGTGTTAATAATGCAACGTTGTTATTTGAGTGTTTTGTTTATTATTCTCAATGTAAAGAGGGAGATTGTTCAAATGTAACATGAACGATGTATCTATTTGTTTGTTCCGAGTGTAACTGCCGCTGGGCGACACAAATACAGCTGCTTGTGGAACTCTTGTGTAAATTGGGGATGGGTGGAAAGTGCCAAGAAAAAAATCGTAAGCGTCCAAATACATATTTATTATGATGAAACGGCTGTAAGTAGGTACTCGCTGTGTATATTCAAATACTAGATGTACCTACTAGTTCCAAATCTAGCGGAAATACTTATTCATGGAAAATAAACTAGCGCTCGGGGATATCTCTTTTTGGCATTTATTTATTTTATTAATCCTTAAAACGTTAAAGGTTAGGTTAGGTTAGCGGTTAGGTAAGCGGTGAGGGTGCGGACAATGCATGATGTATAGGAACGAATATTTCTGAAATACGTAACAAACATAAGCGTCTAACAAAATAGAAATATAAATTGTTGAAACTGACATAAACTTGCTTTTCCTAAATTAGTTAATGAAGTTGGGTTGTTGAGCATATGATGCTGAATAACTGCAATTCATCACTCCAAATGCATCTCTTGAAATGTTTTCCTTACGAATATTAAGCATTCATATTGCAGTGGAATTAACTGAATTCACCAGCTTTTATAACATAGAAATAACGAAGAGCATTTTACGAACTGCATATTTAAAATAAGTGGTTAAAAATCTGATGATGTTACTTTAAAAGGAATCTTTCTTCTATTTATAAAATTCAAACACGGCTCTTTGCTTCAATTTAAATGAAAACAATATTGTTAACGTCAAGATAGATTTTTGAACAAATTCAGAACATTTGCTTAAGTATGTTTTTAAACGTATAATTCTTATTGGTTAACTAAACCGCTATATGTGGTATTTAATTAATATATCTGGCATCATTCAAAACCTAAAATAACGTACATTTTTCTTCACTTCTTTACAAACTGAATCAGGGTGGTGAACTCGGCTTTAACCCTCTATTGCTGTAAGAAAACCTCCAACAACTTTGTATTTATAAAACACTACTACGAGCAAATTAATCAAAACTGTGTAACAACGGAGATACAGCACTACTTTGTTAATCTTCACAAGAAACCTCCCAACATTTCATGAAGCCATGTTGTAAGTCTGACGAAATATGGTTTTGATTTATGCGCCGCTTGCAACTACATTATGTTTGCCAGGGACTTATGATTTCCACAATTACGTTAGCTTCGCATAATAATTTAACGATCGTTATGGATTTCGGAATTCATAACAAAACATTCTGGAAATGTGATTCCATAACAAATGAGGTTTGTGTCGTGTCTCACAAGCAAACGTCACTTAGTCAGGTAAAACATTAGCATTAAAAACAAATCTTTACACTTACCCAACAACGGCTTCAACCTATCTGTAGTTTCTGTAAAAGGCTGGGGTTTTATTTTTACATAAGTAGGTAATTTGAAAGATTCATAAATAGGGTTAATTCTAATGGAAATGAGAATTGAGCGAAGACTACAACTAACCAATGGTGTCATGTGCATTCTGTAAGCAGGAGAAGCTCGCTTATTTTTGTGGTTTTCATCGACACGATAACTTAAAAGTACCGTTAAGCTGAGTAGTACTGGTAGTTATTTTATGAAAACAACTTAGCACAAATTGAACATCATCTGGAACAACTAAACTTTGTAACTATTACAATGGTGAGTTTCAAAGTTATAACTCTAGTGAAACTCAGTCAGACGTACAGTGGATAACAAACTTCCGCCAAACCTGCGACCCTATTTGTTGACTAATATACTTACTCGTACATAATATCCTTCGTGTAATGTTCTAAAGCAGAATTTGCAAGACCCCGAACAATGAATCGGCAAACTTTGCTATAATGCTTAACCAGGTGTAAGTGCCCTTTCGCTATTGAGCGTCCGAGAAATTACTACACTACATCGGGTCGTACTCGTACCGAATGAAGACATAATCGTAGACGAGTCAATATTTTAAATTGATTTTATTTAATCATTTATTTAATCACCCTAATTTTGTAATTTGTTTTGGTTTTTTTAATACATTAGAGCGCGTGTACAGGCGCCTACCTACCTTATTTCTTATTTTTCTCGTAAATTTATATTATCGCGGCATATTACTCACAGAGTCAGTCGTCAACGCACCCGGTACAGGGCGAATCGTCCTTTGCAATAGCCCATACATTTAAAATATTTTAATTTTCCCATCGCCTGTAATGATGCTCATTGATACCTAGAAGTGACGTAGATTGGAGTAAAAAATACTGTTGAATGATTAACAGATTTTTCTATGGATATCAAAATGTTAATTAAGATCGACACTTTTTGATTTATTTAATTATCGACTTTCATATTGCATTATGACATGATTTAAGAAATTTTTAGGGTACCTGAGGTGCTTTTTTACTAATGTAAATTCAAATTGAGGATTAACGGTATTAGAATAATATGGAAAAACCAATACTCCTGCTTGTGGTACTCACTGCTGTCTATATCTATTCTTCTATACAAATTTGTTGAGATTTTCGTGTATGACTCGAGATAACTAAAAAACGGCTTGACCAATTTTCATGAAAATTTGTATTTACTGAAAACAAGTGATTGTGCAAATGATAGGTTATATAATATGTACTGTAAACCTGATAACCTAAATAATAAGAAGTCAATTCAAGTTACAGTAAACCTTAAGTTAACACAAAGATGGATCTTGAACAGACTCTCCAGAACCGAGCAAAAATGTACGAGGTATTAGTTTCAACTATATTATAATCATTTACGTGCAATAGAACGATCATTTAGTCTAGTTGGTAGTGACCTACCTCCTACCTTGCGTAGTAGACCCGATCCGGAAGTAGTTGATATTTATATGACAGATAAATGGTCATTCTCGCGTCAAGGGTGTTTGCGATGTCTATTTTTGGATGTCCATATGCCACCGGATGCCACCACCGCCAGGCAAACGATCGACTATTTGGCTACGTCAGACGTGGAATTACTGGGTCACCCGCCATATAACCCCGACCTCGCACCATACAATTTTTATTTATTTTAT